>JAYMTH010001256.1:0-15616 GCA_036897465.1 Pelargonium australe | reverse complement strand
CTGAACTTTTGCCTAAAAAACAAAATAGTGGCTGAATTTTTAAAAGTGACAAAACAGTGGCCGAACTACTTTACAAGTGACAAATGAGTGGTTGACATCCACTTCCGTTAACTCCCACTGTTAGTTTGATGATGTGTCAGTTTGATGGATAGTGATGTGGCAATTTGATAGTTGACATGGCAATTTGACTTGTGTTGACCAAATTAAAAAAAAAATGAAATATAAAATCAACAATGCATTGTAACGTTGCTGATTATCTCTTGTATTTTTACTCTTTTGCTATAGTAATTTTTTTAAACAAAGTTTTTTTTTTAGAATCAATACTTCATACATACTATTAATTAAATCTTTTCCTAACAAAATCAGTTCTTATGATCTGCTATGCATTTATCAATTACGAAATTAATTATAAGGTTGTTCATACCAACCAAAAGTAAAAAATAAATTAAACATTTATGCAGAAAAATGATAAATATATATCAAATAACAAAATGGTAACAAATAGATAGAGCATGCATTATTAGAACAATCTGCAATAGCATGTGCAATATTTTAACAATAGTTCAAAGTATAATCTATTTATCCTATTCAAAGAGAAGTTTGCTCCATAAATATAATTTGTCTCCCATACTTAAATGTACTCTCAAAGAGCCAAAGTCATAAAAGATATTGCAATGAAATTAATCTCAATGTTCTTCAACGATTTTCTTTCTTTTATCTCTTCCATGAATCAAATGTCTACTTCTTTGTCCATGCTGAATATGTAAGAGAGACAAAATGTAATATAAAAGTATCACATTTGTAATGAAAAGATTAAACTCTGATAAAATGATGCATTTTCTCACATTTAATATTGTCAATCCTATTTCAGCATTTTGATATAAACCATGACCAGTAAAAGGCATGATTTCTTTGCCAATATTTGCGCATTCATTGATTCGCAGAGTTGCTGCCTGACGTTTAGGTTCGAACTGTACGTGTGGAGCTTGAGACTCTAATGGATTAGTATTACCCTAAATGCAATGGTATATTAGAAAAATAACGACATAGATATGTATTAAATATCGACAATCAAACAAGTTATAAAACATATTACCATTGATGTTTTTGGATTGGCTTTGTTCTTGCACGATCGCTTGTTATGCCCTTGCTTTTAGCATATTCCGCACGTCATTTTGCAATCACTCCCACATGACTTTTTCTTTCCAACAATTGGTTCATCTTCTTCTCTTCTTCTCTTCTTCTCTTCTTTTTGGCCTCCCAGACATCTTCCTCAATATTGGTGGAAGTTAAGGAATTAGAGAGGATCTTGGCCAAAAATTATAACCTCGAGTTGGTTGGATTGTGTAAGCATATGCTTTCAAATAGTAATCCTTATAATACCACTTTGATAGGTATTTGTCAGGTTGTTTTCCATTCTCAAGTAGTGCTACATATTCATGCTCACATGGAATACCTGAAAGTTGCCATTTTCTACGAGTACAAGTCCTTTTATCAATATGCACAACATGTTTTTCTTTCTCCTTTTTCACTTCATATCCATCATCGCCATTGAAAACAAGTCTCATCCTTTTGCTTCCTTTTGAGACTCCATTAACTTCTTCCTTATTTTGGGACCATAAGGAAATTTCCAAGCAACGCTTTCTGTCCTTTTTTCAACAAATCTTGTCATTACATATTGTCGAATTTCTTCTAACATAGTAAGAAATGGTTGTTTTCTACTTTCAATCAAAACTCCATTGAAGGTCTCACATGTGTTGTTTTCCACACTGTCAACTTGTGTATCATCACTAAAATATGCTCTACTCCAATATCCTTCTTTAAACCCCTTCTTTAATGCATCTAAACAAATGTACAACCTTTTGAAATGAGGCCTTGCACCTGGGATTAGGATAGCAGATTAAACTTCTACTGTAGATCCCGGATTAGATCTTCTTATTTCAGCAACATACCTTCAAAATTCAAAAGTGAAAGATGTCAAACATATTAGTAAAGATTTATGAGACTAGCTTCAAAATTAAACAATTTCATTGTTGTATTAAGATTTTACATTAAAAGATGTTCAACTAACAATGCATGCAACTCTTGTCTAATGTATGCTCATGCTACCATTTAAAGGATATTTTTTTTATATGTATAAGAAAAACTTTCAAGCTTAACTCTATAAGTTAACATACCTCCAAACATCTCCAATTTCCTGTAAATGCCTCTCATCCATTTCTTGAAATATAACTCTCTTTGGTAACATTCGCGTACCCACACCGGGGGAAAATATTGCATCTTACTAACATTCGCGTACCCACACTCATCTTTAATAATCTCAAACAATGTCCAGTAACTCATAATGTCTGGATCAATTTTAACCAACTTCTGTTTTCCTTTTTCATACCTCCAATGCGGCCACTTCACAAGCTTCCCACCATATACAAATCTTAAGTTTAAATATTCACTTGTGTTTGCTTCCTTCTTGCAAGGTACATTGTTCTCGCTCATCTATAATATAACGAAGATAAAACAATAACAAAAGAGATATTTAAAATCATATGAATAAATACAATGAAACTATCAAAACAAATAAAACATTTAACGAACTCTCTTACTAAAAAGAATAGATTATAGATTAATTTATTCTATGCTATGTTCTAAAATTATGTGCCTAACAACATTTTCTAAATCATACAGACTATTTTTTTTTCTTCAGTCAAGAATTTTTACATCAATGATTATTAAGATATTGTCTTGCTCTATAACAGTGAATCACCTTGAGTACTATAACAGTCAAAGTTACAACTTAAAGTTCAGGGTAGTAAATTGCAAAACATGTTTAGTTCAGGGTAGCTACCTGCAATTTCTCCTTCTTTCAATTCTTGTCTGCTTAGTCCTTCATAAAATGTATTTTATCATTTAGTTTGTTTGTTTTTTTATATGCAATCAAGATGCTTTTGTTCTTTGCTGGAAATGGTATGTCATCACTTTTGTCATGTATATTGGCTTTTGAGCTAATGAAATAGGATAGCTCACCTACTCTAATATACATCTTCCATGTTGATGCTGGGACCAGGCAGGTTTTATGCCTTTGAAAAAGCGCATAGACTGGATCCCACCTCAAGTGGGCGTGGAGTTCGCCAATTTAAAACTGCTCTTCTTCAACGTCTAGAAAGGGTAAGCTGATTTATTTGCTTATTCCATCCATTTTTGCTTAATCTTATGCAAGTGTCACCCCTTCAGAATATACAGTAGATATGATGAATGTTCATTATGCTGAAGCTAAGTTGCATTGCAATCATCATCCTAGATTGCCTTTAATCATAATGACGTGTAAATGATTAAATAATCCGAGATTAAGAGTGAAGCAAGGTTAATAATGTCTTTTCTGCACTTGAATTTTATATTTCATTCTGTTCTTTCCTTTCTGATTCATATGATCCACTATTGTTTATACATTGAAGGTTTCAAACAATTTTCCCTTTGGCAGAGCTCTTGTCATTTTTGGTTGATGTTTTGGGAGAATTAATGTACTTTCCCGAGCTATGTAAAATCATGAATGAATCTTCTAATTGGTTTTCCTATTTACACTTCTCTTATTGTGTCTATGGTTAATTCTAAATGGCAGTAAATGCTCAGATGTACCATTTGTCCTATTCATTGTTTCAGGAAAATGACTCAACATTGGCCGGAAAAGCCAAAAGTGATGCTCGTGAAATGCAGAGTTTTTACCGACATTACTACAAAAAGTATATTCAAGCTTTGCAGAATGCTGCTGATAAGGCTGATCGGTTAGTTACATGAGAAATTCGCATTTTGGCTTGACTGTTTGCTTGGCTACTGCTCTCTATAGCATTATACAGTTTTTGACATGAAGTTCATGTTTCTAACTCAGAGCTCAACTTACTAAAGCATATCAAACTGCTGCTGTACTGTTTGAAGTTCTGAAAGCTGTCAATCAGACAGAAGCTGTTGAAGTAGCTGACGAGGTAAACATTTTTTTTTTTTTAAACATCTAAATGATATCAATTGTTTGACCAAACTTTTATTTCACTTTCTTGTCATGAAAAATATTATGATGTCTTATTTTTTCTTTATTCTGTAAATAGATTTTGGAGGCTCACAATAAGGTTGAAGAGAAGACAAAGATATATGTACCTTACAACATTCTCCCTCTCGATCCTGATAGTCAAAATCAAGCTATTATGAAATGTCCTGAGGTTGATTCTAATTTTTCTGGTGTAAATGATTTTTAAATCTTGCTTTTGAGTTACACTTAAGTACTAGCATTGCTTATCTCATTACAGATTCAAGCTGCTGTTTCGGCACTTCGTAACACCCGGGGGTTGCCATGGCCAAAGGGTCAAAACAAGAAAATAGATGGTGACATTCTAGATTGGATTCAGGCTATGTTTGGTTTTCAGGTGAGTAATGATCTTGTTTCTGTCATATATGCTTGATTTTTCCTGATTTGTCACACTTTTTTTCCTACTAATTTGCAGAAGGATAATGTTGCAAATCAAAGGGAGCACTTGATTCTGCTACTTGCCAATGCGCACATACGACAATTTCCAAAGCTTGATCAGCATCCGAAGGTTTTATTGTCCTCATATTTTCTGCCTTGTACTTTTACCATCTATATAACCAGTTTATCTTTACTGATAAATGTCAACAAAACATTTCCCTTTCTAGTTGGATGATCGTGCATTGACAGATGTGATGAAGAAACTGTTCAAAAACTACAAAAAGTGGTGCAAGTATTTGGGTCGCAAAAGTAGCCTTTGGTGAGGCCCTCCAATCAAGGATTCTAGTAATTTGCTTTATTTTTTCTTGCAATACCGAGTGATGCATTAACATTTCTTAAGAGAAGTAGTGCTGCCCTACTGTTTTCTTTATCTTTTTGTTGATATTTTGGGTTTATGATATATGTTTGATTTGATTACTTTCTTGCTATTCTCATACTTCAACTGTTTTTGATTTGGTAGGTTGCCAACTATTCAACAGGAAGTGCAGCAGCGAAAAATACTATACATGGGATTGTATCTACTTATTTGGGGAGAAGCTGCAAACTTGAGATTCATGCCAGAATGCCTTTGCTATATTTATCATCACGTATGTTGAGGCTTTACTTTGCCATACAATGCACCTTACTTCTCTTCTTTACGTTTTAGGACTAATTTCCCAAGGATTTTTTTCAACATTGTAGTGATGATTAGAGCAATATATTATGAAAAGCTTTCTCTCTTATAACTTTATAGTTAGCACGTGCTCACAAGTATTTACTAGTCTGTATGATCATGCAGACAATAAATATGTTTAACTCAACTCAGATGTGAAACACATTAACTACATAATTAAGAATTCATTATAATTTTCTCCTGCATGTTTGATATCACTAGTATGAGTACGTTGAATCAGTTTGTGCTTATATCTTCATAGATGGCGTTTGAACTGTACGGCATGCTAGCTGGTAGTGTCAGTCCTATGACGGGTGAGCACATAAAGCCAGCCTATGGTGGCGACGATGAGGCTTTCTTAAGGAAAGTAGTAACTCCGATATATAATACAATAGCAGAGGTTTGCTTTTGTTGTTGGCTCCAAAATCGCTTTTCAATTTAGTTGCAATTTATTTCCTTAACTTTTATGTACTCTTTTCTTGTATGTATTTTCCACTTAATTACAGGAAGCTAAGAGGAGCAAAGGAGGAAAATCTAAGCATTCACAGTGGAGAAATTATGATGATTTAAATGAATACTTCTGGTATTTGATTTTAAAGTTCTACACTCCTTTCCTTGAAAATAGAATGCAGAATATAAATCATTTTGCTTTCAAATTGTAGGTCAGCTGGTTGTTTTCGGCTTGGTTGGCCTATGCGTGCTGAGGATGATTTCTTTTGCCAGCCACGTGGTGATCGGGGTGGTCTTGACAAAGATGCGGTATGTTAAATTTTTTTTAACACATACATAAATGGTAATTGGAACATTGTCTGTGTACTTGCATCAATTAGTTATGTTCCTTTAGTTCCAGTGGTTAACCTTCTTTTGCTAAATAACATTTCCTGCTTTGTGTTAAGAACTCACGTTGAAGATGGTACAAACTTTTTGCATTTTGTCAATTTTTAGACAAGAATACTAAGGTTTGCTTGCATATTCTGAGGATTCATGAAGTAACATCCATTTCCATTCAGCCACCTTCTTAGATTCCAAAGCATTGGTAGAACAAAACAATTAACTCACTTACATCTCATGCTCAATACTCTATATATCCAAATTAGTGACCACACCCTTGCACATCCTCTTAAACCTTGGTACAACGTGAGGACTTATTTGATATGAACTCGATACTATCAACTCACAGTAAGCCTGTTTAACTTTAAGTATGTCAAGCAACATCCCACAATCCTTGCCTGTTCTTAGAAGCATAGATTTGTTACCACTTATAACTGGTATCAAGCTGCATAGGTAATAGAAACAACACTATAAAAGGATTCTCTCCATAATTGTATCTTGGAATGATTACAACTGATTGCTATTCATTCTTGATCAGTCACGTTACCCACGTTATCACTGCCCATAAGTTAGATGGCTGTGGACTTGTTTCTGTCTAGAGGATAAGTTGAAGGAAATATATTTAAGTATTACTAAAAATAAGCATTAGAATTTAAGTCTGCATAATTGTGGCTTTGTAATACTATGTTTCTTATTATGGATACCCTGGTTGATGATACTCAGGAAAAGAAACTGGCTAGTGGGAACAGATGGATGGGAAAAATTAATTTTGTTGAAATACGCTCATTTTCACATATATTTAGAAGTTTTGACAGAATGTGGAGCTTTTATATACTATGCTTGCAGGTAATCCTCCTTTTATCTCACTTCTATCGTATTCATTTCACTACTATCTTATTCCTATGCAAGCTTTTGCATTTATATTATACACTGTTTTTTAAGGCAATGATCATCATTTCTTGGAATGGATCGGGGAAATTAAGTTCCATATTTGATGGGGAAGTTTTCAAGAGAGTGATGAGCATCTTCATTACTGCTGCAATATTGAAGCTCATTCAAGGTAATTTAACAATTTAACAGTGATCTCCTTCTTTGTTCTATCCTTAATTCCTACTATGTGTGTGAATATTTAACAATTTGTTCAGTTGCATTTTGGCATTTGCTTCTATCTCAATAATGTGTAGTTATAACATCTCTTATTAACAAAAGAATAAAAGATTATGATAAGGCTTTCCATAGTAGTGAGCAAGACCATTACATTTCATTGTGACATTTTGCATTGTGTTATCTGTATGGTATATTTTTCTCTCTCTAAGTTATGACTTGATTACTTCACTCTCTTCATTTTTCCAGCTATTCTTAGTATAATCTTGAGCTGGAAAGCACGGAATAGCATGTCATATTATGCCCAGATAAGATATGTTTTGAAGGCCGTTTCTGCTGCTGCATGGGTTATAGTTTTACCAGTGACTTATGCTTATAGTTTGAAAAATCCTCCTGGATTTGCACAGACCATCAGGAGTTGGTTTGGCAATGGTTCTAGTTCGCCTTCTTTGTTCATTTTGGCCATCCTCATTTACTTATCTCCAAACATGCTCTCTGCATTATTGTTTCTCTTTCCATCCATCCGCCGGTTTCTTGAAAGGTCCAACTACAAAATTGTGATGCTCATGATGTGGTGGTCTCAGGTATTCAGAAGCATGTTTCAAAAGAATTTGAATATAATTGTTCTTAATGGTTACAAAACCAATAATTCATTACAAAAATTTGTAGTTAGTGCCCGTAACTGTTAACATTTTCGGTAATTGATTCAATCGTTGCATTTTTTTCTGATAACTATGTGCTCCACCACTCTCATGCACATTCCATGATACTTTGCAGCCTCGGCTCTATGTTGGAAGAGGAATGCACGAGAGCACATATTCACTTTTCAAGTAAGACTGGAAAGTTGGGTTCTCATAAGGCTGTGATTTGAGTCATATATTCATCCTTCTAACTGATAACTTCTATTTCCTTTAATATCTAGGTACACAATGTTTTGGGTTCTACTGATCGTATCAAAATTAGCATTCAGTTACTACGTAGAGGTATTTCTCTTAACTTTCCTCTAAAGTTGGGATCCTAGGCATAGGTTTATACCATTAAGAAGTGAACATAGCATGACAAAGCACCATAAGGACCTGTTAATGGTATATCAATATTAGTGCCATTAGATGAGATGAGCTAGTTTCCATGGGTAATATTTGTTATGAAATTGGGCAGAAATTTTCTTAAATGCTCCAACTGTATAGATTTTCTTTTGGTGGCAAAGATCCTGAAATTATAGGTTTTTGGAAGAATGGACTACCCATCATAAAAGAATGAACCTGATATTTTTTCTTTGCAGATTAAGCCACTTGTGGGTCCAACTAAAGCTATTATGCAGGTGAAGATAAGAACTTATAAGTGGCACGAGTTCTTTCCTAGAGGTAATGAAATGAATGACAATAAACCTTTTTTGTTTCTCATTTTGTGGAGTTAGTTTGTCATGCTGTGATTTTCTCATTGCAGCCAATAACAACATTGGCGTTGTGATTGCACTTTGGGCTCCCATCATTCTAGTACGTTCATGTTTCCCTTAAGGCCTCCATCTTTTTCCTTCTGTTCAGGATTCATTGTCTTAAGCTTCTAATACAAGTGATTCCTTGCAGGTCTATTTTATGGATACCCAAATATGGTATGCCATATTCTCTACAATATTTGGAGGTATATATGGTGCATTTCGCCGTCTTGGAGAGGTTGGTGTAGCATCATTTTATTTACAATTTTTTTTATGGGTGTTCAACATTTTCATGTTATAGGCAACTATCACCTCTGTCATTAGCTCATTACAATGATTTACCTTTTAGAAAAGTTGGCTGTAACTGCTTGTAGGTTTTGGTTCTTGAAACACTTAGCCCACTGTTTCTGTTTCAGATTCGAACATTGGGAATGTTGAGGTCTCGGTTTCAATCATTGCCAGGTGCTTTTAATGCTGGCTTGATACCAGCAGAAAAGAAAGAAAAAGTAAAGAAGGGCCTTATTGCCACTTTGTCTCGCAACTTTGCTGAGGTTTGCTTATTGTTCTGTCATTACTCATTACCATCCCAATTACCATTTGATCCTATTATTTTGCTCCTCTTTTATTTGATTCACTCTATAGATTTAAGTCTTATTGGTGAGGCTATTTGTTTCAGATCCCATCTAACAATGAAAAGGAGGCAGCAAAATTTGCTCAGCTGTGGAACAAAATAATTACCAGTTTCAGAGAGGAGGATCTAATAAATAATAGGTACCATGAGAATGCTACATTGTCAAATAGTTTCCTTGAAAATTGTTGAAACTTCCTTATTCTTAATGCAGACAGAACACTAGCTGTTTCAGAATGCTGATATTTGTTAAATTTGCAGAGAAATGGATCTGTTGCTCGTCCCATATTGGGCTGACCGTGAACTGGACCTAATCCAGTGGCCTCCTTTTCTACTTGCTAGCAAGGTTTATTTACTTTCACTTCGGTTTCTTCTGGTATCTTTTCTGAGACCCACACTTGTAGTCACCCCGTATTTGTTGTGCAGATCCCAATAGCATTGGATATGGCTAAAGATAGCAGTGGAAGATACAATGAGCTGAAAAAGAGAATGAATGCAGACAACTATATGCATTGTGCTGTTCGTGAGTGTTATGCGTCATTTAAGAGTATTATTTATACATTAGTTCGAGCAGAGCGAGAAAAAGAGTAAGTTTAATACTCTGCTAAATGTCCATTCGAAAGGGAAAAAAAATAGTGCAAGAGTACATCTCCTTGGATGTATTATGTTTTTAAGCTAATGAATTTATTTCTGAACCCAGGGTCATTACTGATATTTTCTCCAAAGTTGATGAACATATACAGAATGACACTCTCATAAGTGAATTGAATATGCTTGCTCTCCCAAGTCTCTATGACCAATTTGTTAAGCTTATTGAATATCTGGTGAGCATTATTTAACTGAAGAGCCTTTCACTTTCTTTCTTTTTCTGATGCATCACAGTGTAACTGCAAGTAGTAATTGAATCATTCTAATCACTGCAGTTAACAAACAAAAAAGAGGATAAGGATAAGGTTGTGATTGTATTGCTCAACATGCTTGAGGTTGTTACCAGAGACATAATGGAGGATGAGCTTCCTAGGTACGTAAATCATTCGAATATGGTTACCTTTGCAAATAATATCAACATCTTGATGTCATTATGAACCAGCATTGCTTTTCTTGTGTAGCTTGCTTGATTCAAGCCATGGCGGGTCCTATAGAAGCAGTGAGGGTATGACACCTCTTGATCAACAGTATCAGTACTTTGGCGCACTTCACTTCCCAGTTACCCCGGAATCAGAAGAAAAATGGAAAGAAAAAGTAAGTCCTGTGTACTTAACAGTGTGGTGTTTCACATGACATTTTGTTTCCTAGCCTCTTAGTGTAAGAGTTACAAGAATAGCATACACTAAGACATTAGAACATTAAAAATCATCTCCTAAACAAATCTGGAATTGTCTACAGATCAGAAGACTTCATCTATTGCTTACTGTGAAGGAGTCTGCTATGGATGTCCCGTCAAACTTGGAAGCCAGAAGGCGTATTTCTTTCTTCTCCAATTCTTTGTTTATGGACATGCCTGCAGCACCCAAAGTTAGAAATATGCTTTCTTTTTCGTAAGCTCTCTCCTAGAGATGTTGCCCTCGTATTCTCATACATGCCGATGCTGTTTAATTATTCATCAAGTAGTATGCTCAACAATAAGTTGATCAACACTTACTAAATTTAGAAATTCTTAACATTTCTTTCCCTTGTTCATACATGGAAATTTATTACCTGACATCTGCAATCTTTCTGTAGTGTCCTTACTCCATACTATTCGGAGGATGTTCTTTTCTCCATAAATGGCCTGGAAAAGCAGAATGAAGATGGAATTTCTATCCTATTTTACTTGCAAAAAATCTTTCCAGGTTAATATTTCTATTTTTATTCCTTGATTATCCTTGTGAATGATAATTCTTTTGTGAGCCGATCCACATTTTTATCGATGAATTACATTGTGCTGCAGATGAATGGACAAATTTTCTTGAACGGGTTGGTTGTAAAAATGAAGAAGAACTCAGAGCAACTGAAGAACTTGAAGAGAAACTTCGTCTATGGGCGTCATATCGAGGCCAGACATTGACCAAAACTGGTATAATAATTTTCATTTTTCAAAATTTGACTTGAAACTTTATGTTTGTCCTTTTCATAACAAAAAGTGTTCTGTCTAATTCCCTCTACTCTCAACAAAAAGTTCGAGGCATGATGTATTACCGAAAAGCTCTGGAACTTCAGGCCTTCCTTGATATGGCAAAGGATGAAGGTACGTAGAGAAAGCTTATAAAGTTGTAAACATGTAATAACAACATTTCTTGTACAGTTGAACTTATTATTCTGGTAAACATTGATTTCCTCTACAGATCTAATGAAAGGCTACAAGGCTGCTGAGTTAAACAGTGAAGAACAATCGAAGAGTGAGCGGTCATTGTGGGCACAATGTCAAGCAGTAGCTGATATGAAGTTCTCATATGTGGTCTCATGCCAGCAATATGGTATTCACAAACGATCTGCTGATGCTCGTGCCAAAGACATTCTAAAGCTTATGACAGCGTACTTGTCCTAAATCCTTTTTTATTTTTTGTTACTGCTTCTACAAGCAGCTGGTGATTATATATGATTGTTTTCTTTCTGGCAGATACCCATCTCTTCGTGTAGCATACATTGATGAAGTTGAAGAAACTAGTAAAGACAGGTCCAAAAAAACGGTCCAGAACCAGAAGGTCTATTATTCAGCTCTTGTGAAGGCTGCTTTACCAACAAAGTCAATTGATTCTTCTGAGACAGTTCAAAATCTAGAAGATCAGGTACAAGTCCTGTTCTGAGTTGCCTGAAGGGGTGGATTTGTAGGCTGATGTTAATATGAAAATATGGAAATTGTTCAGAAAATAATGATTTCATTTCGTACATGAATCCATTTAAACACTTCTCAAAACTTGTACACCATAATGTTAGAAGGCTGTGCAGGCTTGAGTTCACTCATGCATTTATATACATTTAAGATCATTATCAGCGAAAATTCCAATTTTCCTCTATGGCTCTATCTCTTTTCATATAGCATTTCTGAAAGTTGCAGTAGTCACATGATAGTTAATTTGAATACAATCGTTGGCAATTCCTTTCACAGGTTGTTTATCGGATAAAGCTTCCAGGAGATGCAATACTGGGAGAGGGGAAGCCGGAAAACCAAAACCATGCCATTATTTTTACACGAGGGGAAGGCTTGCAGACAATAGATATGAACCAGGTACCATTCAAACTATAGTTAAATTTACAGGAAACATACCATCTTCCCCAAAATTTTGGTTGTAAGTATCCATTCAATATTCAATAGGACAACTATATGGAAGAAGCCTTCAAAATGAGGAACTTGTTGCAAGAATTCCTTAAAAAGCACGATGGTGTGAGATATCCCACCATACTTGGACTTAGAGAGCATATATTCACTGGCAGGTAATTTTGTTGCCTTCATCTGAATTTGAATTCTGGCTACATGCTCTGCTTGTAAACAAAAAATTCATATATGAAATGTCTGGTTTTTGTGTGGATCATTGTTGTTGCAGTGTTTCTTCTCTTGCATGGTTTATGTCACATCAGGAGACTAGCTTTGTCACTATTGGGCAGAGATTGTTGGCAAACCCTTTAAGGTAATGTTTCTACTTTTCTGTCCTATAATATACTCATACATGTTACAGGTCAACTTTTCTTTATTGGTAGAGATTGGTTTATGTTTATCTGTAATCATTGACAAATATAATTAGTTTGTATAGTCTTTTTTCCTTGCAAACACCCTGTTTTCATCTAACCAGGACCTGAAGTACTCAAATATCACATTATGATTTGTTGAATATAAGATCTTCTGGTTTTGCAAATAAAATATTGGCTGCTGGGACAAAATGATGGTGAATGTTCTAAATTTCTAAATTGCTGCTCCTCCTTCAGGGTTCGGTTCCATTATGGCCATCCAGATGTTTTTGATAGACTGTTTCATCTGACTAGAGGTGGTATCAGCAAAGCTTCCAGAGTCATCAATTTAAGCGAGGACATATTTGCAGGCAATTTATATAACTTTACACTGATTTCCATCAATAAGCCTATGAACTTTTTGTCTTAGCTTTTGTTTATATCATACAGGTTTCAATTCCACACTTCGTGAAGGCAACGTTACTCATCATGAATATATCCAAGTTGGTAAAGGAAGAGATGTGGGGCTTAATCAGATCTCAATGTTTGAGGCAAAGATAGCCAATGGGAATGGTGAGCAGACATTGAGCCGCGATATATACAGGCTTGGACACAGATTTGACTTCTTCCGAATGTTGTCATGTTATTTCACCACAGTTGGTTTCTACTTCAGTACCTGGGTATGTATGAATTATACTCTTCTCTACTCCAACTCTTTTTCTCAAGATTCGTTACGATTCGCTAAATCACCATGTATGCTTGTTGTTTGGCAGCTAACTGTGCTCACAGTCTATGTGTTTCTTTATGGTCGCCTTTATCTCGTCCTCAGTGGACTAGAAGAAGGACTGAATAATCAACCAGCTATTCGAGACAATAAGCCTCTTCAAGTAGCTCTTGCTTCTCAGTCTTTTGTGCAAATCGGGTTTTTAATGACCTTGCCTATGATGATGGAAATCGGGTTAGAAAGGGGTTTCCGTAATGCATTGAGTGATTTCATACTAATGCAGTTGCAACTTGCCCCAGTGTTTTTCACATTTTCACTTGGAACAAAGACCCACTACTATGGTAGAACTTTGCTTCATGGGGGTGCTGAATATAGAGGCACGGGGCGTGGCTTTGTAGTGTTCCATGCCAAGTTTGCTGACAACTATAGGCTTTACTCGCGCAGCCATTTTGTTAAGGGAATTGAGCTAATGATCCTTCTCGTTGTGTACCAAATATTTGGTAGTTCATACAGAGGTGCCATTGCATACTTGTTGATCACTATATCAATATGGTTCATGGTGGGGACTTGGCTTTTTGCTCCTTTTCTCTTCAACCCATCCGGGTTTGAGTGGCAAAAGATTGTTGATGACTGGACAGATTGGAACAAATGGATAGGCAACCGCGGAGGGATTGGCGTACCTCCAGCAAAAAGCTGGGAGTCCTGGTGGGAAAAGGAACAAGAGCATCTCCGTTGCTCGGGGGCTCGTGGTATCATTGTGGAGATCCTGTTATCATTGCGCTTCTTCATATATCAGTACGGGCTTGTGTATCACTTGAACATCACCAATGACAAAAGTTTTCTGGTATGTGCTTCATCATATGTAAATATGGAAAAAAAAAAAAAAAAAAAAAAAAAATTATTTGTTACTTACTTTCGTTACTTGGTTTTACAGGTTTATGGCATATCATGGCTTGTGATTATTCTGATACTGTTTGTGATGAAGGTGAGTAACAAAAAGTACAAAACCCTCCTAGTTTTGATCCATGCCTCGTAATCTACCACTGATATGCATATATATTATGCAGGCAATGTCTGTTGGAAGGCGACGACTGAGTGCAAACTTCCAGCTTCTGTTTAGGCTCATAAAGGGTCTAATTTTCTTGACATTTCTGTCAGTATTCATCATATTGATAGCACTTCCTCATATGACTCTCAAGGACATTATAGTGTGCATTCTTGCCTTCATGCCGACGGGATGGGGAATGCTTCAAGTAAGCTTGTTTTAGTATCATCTTTAACTGAGAAGAGGTTGTTGTGAGCACCAATCCGTCATAATGATGATATGCATATATGTATTTTGTAGATTGCGCAAGCTCTGAAACCATGGATACAAAAGACGGGAGTATGGGGATCAGTGAGAACACTGGCTCGAGGGTACGAAATAGTAATGGGATTGCTTCTATTCACGCCCGTAGCGTTCTTGGCTTGGTTCCCATTTGTGTCAGAGTTCCAAACAAGAATGCTGTTCAACCAAGCATTCAGCAGAGGTTTGCAGATTTCTCGTATTCTTGGCGGACAGAGCAAGGACCGATCCTCCAGAAACAACAAAGAGTAATGCTTGTTCATTTCCTTGTAAATATGTTTCAATTTCAACTTCAACTATATAAGTAGATAGGTTGTTGAAAGAGAATGGTGGTAGATGTAAATTACATAAGTAGTTGCAATATAATCAGATTTCACAGTCATAGATATGTATCCCATGTAAGTAAGCTCTGTTCCAACCTTAGCTAAACTGACTAGGCATTTTTATTTTTGTGCTTGTAATGAAAGAAACATGGCATGTTCCAACCTTAGTTGTCTTACATTTAATTTAACCAGTTTCTATCTATTTCATACTTATTTGTGTGGCCGGAGTCTTGGACGGAGAAAAAGACAGAGAAACCTAAAAAGTTCCGGTGTAAAAATGGACAATTTCGCGTAGGAGTAATTACAGAATGCTCCCTCCAACTATCGACTTAAAACACCTAGTACCGATAAACTATTACATTTTACATCTAACACCAGTAAACTTAGCATTTAACAGAATCTGTTAAATTTTTGGATGG
>JAYMTH010001255.1:0-15625 GCA_036897465.1 Pelargonium australe | reverse complement strand
TGTGTATCAGGAACAAATTTATGAAATTAAAGTTCGTTTATGGATATTGATTTCAATTGAAGCTAATGCTTATATTATTGGTTTCCTCGTATATTTTTTTTTGGGGGAAATAATATATGTATTGACGTCTTGTTCTGTGACTAAAGCAGGAAGGAGCTTCAAAGGAAGATATTGAGCAGCTGTCAAAATTCAAATTCAGAAGGACTGGCGATGACGAGAAAGTTACAAGCGACGCGCAAGCACCTGTTGGAGGAATAATGACTGAGTGTTGCACAGATTCACCTATTGAACATGTTCTCTCACAAGAGGACGCGGTACAGATTCCTGGTCTTAGTTAGCGTTTGTTTGATTTGATTTACTGTTTTCCTTTAATCTTTTATCCTCCTGATCATGGTCAGCATATAAAAGCGAACATTATGTAGTCTCGAATACATGCACGCCACTTTAAAAATAACAGAAATGCATATTTTTTTCTTTTTTCAAAAGTAGAATAACAATGCTTGTAGGATGCTTGCACATCTGTAATGATGCTTTTGGCTGGCCAATTGTAGGAGTGTTGCATTTGCCTATCTGCTTATGAAGATGGAGTGGAGTTGAGGGAGCTTCCTTGTGGACACCATTTCCATTGTACCTGTGTGGACAAGTGGCTGTATATTAATGCCACCTGTCCCCTATGCAAGTACAACATTTTGAAGAGCAGCAACAATCAAGAGGAAGTGTAGAGGAGGATCAGAGAATTGTGCATGAGAGTTCAATGATGCACAGCATTTCATTAGACCTTTCTCTATTGCTATTGTTGTTGTAGTACTAGTTGTTATTGTTGTTGTAGCAACAGTTCAGTGGCACTGTGTTTTTGTCCTGGCTTCTCCAAGTGCTTGTGTATATCTGTGCTGTCCGAAGCATCTGGGCACTATAATTGTCTCCAAAACAAGTGTTTGCTCTATTTGTCTGTTTCTACTTTCTCTCATACTATTTGTTGCTACAAAGAAATAAATTCATTCACTATTTTATTTCTATATAGGTGGTTCTGGATTTTACATCGTACATTCAACATTCTCTATTTTCTGGAGCTCCAACACTTAAGTCTTACTTTACTCTGCATGTTAATATTATTCTCCAGGATTAAACAAATGAAAAAGGCATATATTTTAACGAAGTCTTGTAAAAGTTTTTTCTTTTGAAGTGAACTCAAGCTTTTCCTTAAATCATGCTCAAAACAAACCTTGATCCGGGGCCTATCCTGGGAGACCCAAGAATAACGATCAGATTAGACATGCAATGTGAAGTCCTAGCTAAATTATGAGGTACAATATTCGCAAATCGAAAAACAAAAGGGAAAGTAACTTTCCCAAAACTTGACGCTAGCCTATTGCAATTACTAATAATAAGCCATACAAACTACTCATCTCGGACCCTAACTGGAGATCCAAAATCACCCTTTGTGCATCACCTTCGACTACCACCCTTCGCCAGCATAGCGGTTTCAACCATGATAATGCTTCTCGGACCGACATGGCCTCAACCATAGCCGACGACCGAGTCTATCCTCCCATCTACGACAACCACCACCCAACACCCGACCTCCGCTGTCTCGAAGCACCCAACCAACTCCTAACCCCTGCTGGCCGAACGTAGCTCCATCTACATTGAACTTGACTGCCCCCTCCTCCGCCGACAACTAGACCCTCGGCGCTCTCAGCCTGCTAATCGGACCAGAAATCATACACACCCTCTCCTTGACAGAGTGAGCTTGCAGCCACCCTCTCCTCGTCTCCTTCGCTACCTGAACTACCACCTCCGGCAACAACACTTTCGCCTCGATGCCGCCAGATTCCAGCACCTCCACAGACTCCAACCCACATATAAAGCTTTCAGCTGGTCCTCGCATGAGAGCTTCCCTTCCATGACCTTCACCCAATCCCACAACCCATGACAAGACAAAACCCACCCCTCCAACCCCACCCTTCTCCAGACAGTCATAGCAGCGATGCACTCCAACAATGCACAGGCCTCAGTTTTTGACCCTACTCCACACACCGGACAAACATCCAAAACATCCACACACCCTTCCCCACTAACCTAGAAGTTACCAGCATACATCTTTCCAACAAAACAGCTTCACCTTCGGTTGGACCTCCGCATTCTATAACCATTTCCACAGTTTAGCTTCGTCCAGGCTCAGTACTATCTCCAATCGCAGCCATTTATACGCACTCCGAACTGAGTAAACACCTTTATCCTTTCATTCGATAATTGGAAAAGTTAAAATAACCAAAATATACATTTTTTATGCTTAAAAATAAATACTAATTTATTACTTTAAATCAGACAATACATACTCAACCATCAGTTTTCTTTTAACCTGTGCCATTTTTCTAAAATCTGCCCCCAATGATTGGAAAAATCAAATGGTAGAACCTCACTGTGGCCCTGGACGGGCGAGTTAAATAAAACGACGTAGCCGTCCGTCCATAGAGTTTGTTTTGGGCGTGCGCGACGCTCATATATGTCCCAAGCTTGGGAGAAACGTGGAAAGTGTAATTTAAACAGTTCGTAGGGGTAAAACAGGAAAAATAAATGTCTGCCGAGTTCACGCCTTTTCGCGCTTTCCCCTACTTTCTTCTTCTTCTTCAACTATGTATGATGAGCCAATACTGGAGATTCCATTTCTTAATATTCAATTTTCAATATCATTCTTCTCCGAGTTATCTCCTAGCAAGCCCTACTAGCTTGCGTTTCCGGAATCTCCGCTCGTCTCTATTGTCTCTGTAAATTCACTCTCAAACTCCTCCCAGCCATTCCGAGTTCTCTCTCTTCGATTATGGAGGAGCCTTCTCTGTTGCTGAGGTACCGCAGCGATCGCCGCAAGCTACTCGATTTCCTCATGTCCTCCGGTTCGATCAAGCAGTTCCTGACTCCATCCGGTCCTACCACCACGCTCCCCGCCGCTGACTTTGACTGTCTCAGCGCCGATTATGTTCTCGATTGCGTCAAATCCGGTTAGTTGTTTTTCAATTTTACTGTTGTTTGGCTCCTGAAAAATTGAGCTATAAATTGTTTTGTTACTCATCTCAGCTGAATTGAGTTGAACCTTTTAATTTTTTATTTTTTTTAATTCCTTCACTTCTTTAGTAGTTTTGGTTGCACAGGTGGTTTCGACTGTTTTCTGATACTGCTTTGTCTTTGTTAGGTGATGGAGTGGTGGATGTTTCAGAAGCAAGAAGGAGATATCAACATGAATCCGTTTATCCAGTAATGGTAATGTCATTTGTCAAGCTTCCTGTCAGGAGCTGTGCATTTTTCCCTTTTATCATTCAAAGTCGTAATTTGTGTAGGTCCTTGAATACTTGTAGAATTGTGCTTGGTGGTCTCTTTTGTTTGATTCCAATGTCAAACAAGATTTTATGCATTGCCATGAACTAGTTGAATTATTAAGTACGAGTAGGTATCTATCAGTTAAAATTAATGCCTTTTTGCTTCTGCAGATCCATTCTGAATCAGGAAATTCCTATTTTGTTCACACTGACCTGGATTCATCTGGATCTCCTCCTCGCCGTGCTCCTCCTCCCATATTTATGAACCAGACAACCATGAATCCGTCACGTATGTCTAGCCAGCAGGATCCTTCTATTGTTCAGAACATGTCATCATATCAAGCATCCGCATCAGTGATGGCTGCTGAGAGTTTGGAAATAGGATTACCCAGCCTGAGGACAGGTATCTGTTGGTAAACTTAAGTTTTCTCTGTCATAAGTTGAAATATATGGTAAAAAAAGTTTCATAGACATGTTTACCATCATTTCTGGTAGGAGGATTCTTTGTCAGCTCACACATTATGCTTATTTTACCTGTGTGCTATTTTCTTTTCTGTTGGATATTTATCTAAAGTCGTTCTTTCATGTTTTTTGAGCTTTGAATAAACTGATACATAGCTTTAGTTTTTTTGAAGGATTGTCCGATGATGACTTGCAGGGAGCGGCGTATGAAATATTGCTTGCATCCATGCTATTTTCTGGGTAAATTTCTCCCTGGTTTGAAGCGCATATGTTGAATAATTTTTCTTGCAGCTTCTCAATCTCCCAATTAATGTGAAGTTAGTGTCTCCATTCTCATCTCATTGTTTTGATTCTCTCTGGATTGCTAGGGTTGACATAAGTACAGTAACAGATAGAAAGAAAGAAAAGAATTTTAAGTTTCTATCAAGGTTGAAGAGTAAAAAAAATCACATACAGATGCAGCAATCTCATTCTCTAGGAAGACATTCAGAGCTCCTCAGAACCATCCGCGTTCAGATGCAGGCAAGCCACTATATTTATTCATCTACTTAGTTTGTGTACATTTTGGATATTTTTGTGGTAATTATAAACTTCTGCAAGAAATTCAGAAGCAAAGGATTCAAATGTAAGTACCTGTAAATTTAGGCATTTGAAGTGTTTAGGTGCAGTACACGTTACATACTGACTTAGAGAGAAATGCATATTTGTTCTAATGCTTGGATTGTTTCTTCGTGTTGCTCTACTGGAAATAGATAATGGATAGAGAGTAGAAACTTCTGGTGTTGCATGCATTCACTTCTGCTTCAAGCAAATGACACTTATCCATCTTTACTTAGTTGTCACTAGATTAGCTTGCTTTGTTTGATCTAACTTCAATTTTGAGTTTTTGACATTTTTTTCTCAGCTTGTCTCTTGCTTTCCAAAAAACAAAAAAAAACTTCCACTGGTATTCAGTATTTTTCTGTTTTGGCAATGTTATAAATGGATGTGGTGAAAAAGAATGCCTCTGTTTATGTTAGTTGATAACCACTGTTTAGAGCTCAGAATTACATTGTTGTTTGTTTACTAGATTTCAGAAGCAATGGATGCATGCATTAGGCAAGGGTTGATGCAGTTAGCAGCAGCAAGGAGAATGAATGGACAAATTGATGTTCCTCAAATCTCATTAGGGCTACTTGATGTCATTTTCAAGTCTGATTTCTTTAGTGAAAAGTTTTATATGCAATGGAAGAGTAGGCAGGTAATGATTAACTTTCTTTATTTATTATTTCAAATTTTAAATCAATGTCCTTTCCATTATAAAACAGGTTAAGCTAATTAAACAGACATAAATAACTTGTGTTCTCTATCTCTTCATGAATCATTCAGGTGCTGTAATTTTATCTTAGCACAGTAAATAATAACTTATTCTGGATAAATACTAAGACAAGGTGGTAGTGTGTGGATACCTTTAGATATCCTATTTTGGCTGGGTTTTGCATTTTGGTTTACTGGCCATTTATTGAGTTCATAATGTGACAATTGAGGATTGGGAGAGTAAGGAGGAATACAGTGTCGTTTAACTGGCTATACTTCTATACAGTCCAAGATAGGCCTCATAATACAAAATTCTTTGATTGAGAATAAATGAAACAAATTTAGCTTCCATAGTAAGTCAATTGAGGATCAGGAGAGTAAGGAGGAATACAGGTGTCGTTTAACTGGTTTTACTTCTAGTTCTATGATGTCCAAGATAGGCCTCATAATACAAAATTCTTTGATTGAGAATTAATGAAACACATTTAGCTTCCATAATCTGGGCTGCATGGGCTTGGATTCTTTTGTTTGGTCCTGGTATAAGATTTTGGCTAATTTGGACTGGTCTGGGCATCCATATTCCAGACATTGCTGACCCATAAGTCAAGTACACATGCCCAGGTTGCATAATGTTGTAATGATTTATAGCTGTAAGAGGTGTTTGATTTTATGCCAGACAGATGTTTATAACATCTGTTTGAGAACAATTTGACTTGTAAGTTATTTATGATGGATTATATAAGATGTTTAAGTATTTCCTTCAAGTCATGGATTCATAGTTCTGGAATATATGTGCATGTACTATATTGCTGTTTCTGTGTTACTGGCCAGTAAAGGAGAGTAATCTCTAACTTGGATTTACAATAGTTTCATGCAACAACCATTGCAGGCAAATATTGTAGAAGAACTTCTCTGTTCTTCTGCCGATCTCATAACACCTGAACAACTAGCTGTTAGAAGTTCTATTTCATTGATCAGAGATGTCAAGGTACATCACAAATATCCTGACTACCCTTTGCAATAGATTTTTCCTGACATTTCTAAATCTGTGCTGCAATCTAATAGATACACCTGGATGTTACAGGAGTGGGATGTCATATCATCTTCAAGACGTGCAGAGGTTCTATCAGAAATTAGACAGGTTGCTTCAAAGTTGTCATCACTGCCCGGACAATTTGGTATAAAAAACGAAACCTACTATTGGACTGCTGGTTATCACTTGAATGTTAAGCTTTATCAGAAATTACTTTTTGGTTTGTTTGACGTTCTTGATGAAGGCCAACTCATATCGGTATGTGCTTTCATATTTTTCAGGTAAGCAATGTATGTTCTATGTTATGGTAGGCTATATTTCTGTCTTGCTCAGTTTTGTCAATCTAAATCTTACAGGAAGCTGATGAAGTTCTGTTGTTGATCACGTTGACGTGGTCTACATTGGGCATCACCCAAAAAATGCATAATGCACTTTTTGGATGGGTTTTGTTTCAACAGGTATACTTCACCAAGCAATGTTTAACATTCACAAGTTCTTTTCCTTTTTGCTATTTTAACTGAATTCCTCAAACTTTTAGTAAATATATAGTAACACACTATTTTCTGCCAATTTTCATACTCATACGGTGAACAGAATGGTTTTTATCTTCATTGTTTTTGTTTAGATGCTTCTTAGGGATAGTAGGAGTAAATGCACTTAGTACTTGGGAAATCATCTGAAGGGGTGAATATGGGGTCCAAGGCAGCTCAGGTTCAATTTTAGACTGGCTTATAGGCTGGTGGGACTGTTTGAAGAAACACAATTGTTTTGTAGTTTAGATGAGTTAAAATGACAATAAGTCTGATTTTTTTATATATTTTTAATATCATCCAATCTGATATTTATACACATTGTAATATTTATACAAGAGTAAAACCAAATCCTATCCAAAGGAGTTAAATAACTACTTCAAATCAATTAAAAAACTAAATACTTCATTACCTTATACAGTTTGATAACTACTTGAAACCAATGAAAAAACTAAATACTGCTTAATATTGTCTGTCCCTTATCAGTCACTAATCATGCAATATCAGCTATGGGCTTTACTATAATGTTTACATCTTATGCCTTTTATTCCTGGATTAAAATGTTATCTGTGATGTTGTTGCTTACATGCTATGCTTTAATTGACCCATATTTAAGCATCCTGTGTATGGTTTAATAAATTTGATCTACTACCATTATTTTGGTACTTATCTGAGTTAATTTTCCCTATTGAAGTTTGTCGAGACAGATCAGGCGACATTATTGGAACATGCATTTCTTGAGTTGCAGAAGGTTCTATTTGATACATATGAACAGGGAAAGGAAGGGCTATATATGAACAGCCTAATATGCTCAAGGAAATGCAACGGAAGTTCAATAGAGTTACGCTTGGTGCAGGCTATTTTCTTTTCTATAAGCATTTGGTGTGATGCTAGACTACTAGACTATCATCTGCATTTTAGTCAGGTTATTTGCTACCTCCAGTAATTTTCTCGTACTATGTTCCATTGTCCCAATTTAAGGGATAACCAAAATCTCTGAGATCTTTCTAGCATGTCACCTTTACTCCGTCCTGTGTCTGTAACGTTTGCACTGTTTTGAATATTTTTACCTTTTCAAAAGGCTGTCTTATTTGTAATTAATTTCTCAGGAACCTTGTAACTTCAGGAGAGTGCTGAACTTGTTATCAGCAGTTGGAGTTCTTATTTCCGATGATTGTGGTGAAATTAAGGTTAGTTTTGCATAAGTGAAGGTCGTGCATATGCATCTTTAGCGATCGGTGGAGTTATCTTACTATGACCTGATATACCTTTACTTTTACATATTATTTACATTTGAACTCATCATGAACAATTTATGTGCTTCATTTATTCATTTTAATGTATAGTGCGTTGATTCTCAATCTCGTAGATTTAGTTGGCTTCTATTATATCTGTTCGAGTTTTGATTATTACTTGATTTGTGGGGATATTGGTTGAGGGAACTGAGAATATGAAAATATATGCCAAGCTGAACAGGTTGTTTAGAAGTTATTCTTTCCTGAAAGCTGTGTTGCTGAGTATTGGTGGTACATTTTGTACAACAGGCTGAAAATATTATAGTGCAAATTGCCGATAAATATCCTATACTTATCTTCATTTGCAAATAGCTCACCATACTTTTTTTCATGACAGCCAACTCCCTGTGCTTACATTTTTTCATTTTGGCAATGTGAAATTGATGGTGATTTAGGATAAAACGACTATTTTGAAGAGAAAAAAAGATAGATTATGTACCGTACACATGATAAGAGAGAAAAATCTGCTACATCTTATTGACAAAGTGAAAAATTAAAAGTAGAAGAGTTGTCACGAAAAATAGTATGGGGAGCTATTTGCAACAGAGGCTATGTATAGCCTTATAGAGTATTTATCTGCAATTTACCCAATATTATATCAACTATATAATGCCAAAGCAGTTTAATAGTTGAACATCTTTTTATGTAGTGTTTTCTGGTTGTCTGATCATGCTCTTGTTTCTTGGCTGATTGTGAAAGTCTTGGCCCAACTCAACAGCTTCTTGGGTAAAAAACACTACACTGTCTGTTTCACATATCTGTGTAGCAACTGGAGTCTGGAAGGGTTAAAAATTTGATTTAATTTTTGGAGTCGCTAAGATGTTTTAAACTTGTTGGGAAATAAAGTACCTGAGGTTATTGCTCATCTCAAGATGTGTTCTTACTTCTTAGGAGGGAGGAATTGTACTTGGATTGCTGTTTAACTAGCTTTATTTTCTCTCTTCTGTCTAAGTTGGTGCCTTTTGATCTCCCCTTTTTTTTTAAATGTACAGACAAAAGGAATTTGATTTTACTGATATCTTGAGCAAAGAAGTTGCTTCTGAATTTCAGTCGTTCAATAGCAAACATTAATAATTTGTTTTGGTTCCTTTATCTATCTATATCAGTTTTATTACCAAATCTTGTTCTATTATATTTAATCATATGAGAAATCTTCCTAAATGCAGTTAGCAAAATTGAATGTTCTGGACGATCATGTTACCAGAAAGTTTATAACATATGTGGAGAAGTCCATTGAAGCTGCATGCAAGCGGGTGGGTCATGACTTCACCTTTACATTATTGATTTACTTGCCTGATTTGACATATTATTTACACTTGATGTGTTATATTGTTAGGTAGCAGACACCATGGATCTAGAATCTAAAGTAGCGAAGACTCATCCTCTGGCTCTGCTTGCAAATGAATTAAGATCAATTGCTAAGAGAGAGTTTGATTTGTTTCGTCCAAATTTAGATCAATGGTGTCCTGAATCAGGGATAATAACAACCAAATTTTTGCATCAATTCTATGGAGAAAGACTGGTTTGTATCATAAGCGTCTTTTGTTTCACTTGAACGACTGCTGTATCTTTATTGATATGTTGTGCATTTGCTGTGCAATTGGTTATCTTAACTAATTAGAACTACACCTTCAACAATTTTCATGGGTATCAATATGCAGAAACCATTTCTTGAGGGAGTTTCATGTCTTTCTGAAGATGTTAGATCCGTGTTTCCGGCTGCAGATATGTTGGATCATGACCTGACTCAACTTCATGCTTCTGCTTTGGAAGAATTAAAAAGTAGTTCATGTCACCCTTCTAACCAAGGCCTGGACCACTATCAGGTTAGGTTATTGGTGTTGCATTATTTTCACGATATATTATTAGAAGTTTATATGAATTCTTGACTATGAATCAGATAGGTTGTTTGATATGTTTCATGGCTAAAAAGCTGGTTGCAGCTTATTATGCACTTGCTCATCTATGTAGTCAGATTCCCATTGCTTTAATTTTGTTGCTCACTCCTTAAATTCAAATTATATTTTTTTCTAAGGATTATAAAGTATATTAAGTTCAGTAATTGAAGTGTTCAACGTAAAACTGTACATTTTGCATGCTTTTGGATTCTTTGTAAGAACTCAGGAACTGATATGGGCCAAAGTGGTCATATATTGTCTGATGCAGATGGGTGTTGAAGCTAATCAGTTCTTCATACTTATTGATGACTATGCTTTCAGTACATGATGGGACTCGAATCTTTCCTAACTGAGGGAATGCAATGCCATTTGACACACTATTCCTTCACATTCATGTTTGGACTAAATTTAAGAAATTATATAATGTTAAATATGCATGCAGTTTAGACCTAAAATCTGTAGAAGTTGGTAGTGCAGTTTTAAAATGATGTTTTGCTTGCTTAGAATATATAAATAACAATAATGAGTTGCCAATTTTCATTTTGTGCAGATTGAAGAAGTTTCTAGACCAATTATTCTTGATTGGGTGATTGCTCAGCACAAGCGTATCTTGGAATGGACTGGACGCACGTTTGATCTGGAGGTTGGTTGATGTTTGTTATTTGAAAGTGTGACTGTAATTTTGTTGCTACTCAGGCCAACTGTTTTCTCTTTCACGTGAAGAGGTGAATAGTGGAAGTAGTGAGAAGTGAGAAGAAAGAAGATAAATTTAGGAAAGAAACCTAATTAGTCAATAGTCCAAGAACTCTGTTAACCCCAAAATGGTCCGTGAACTTTTGAATTTGGGCCAAAATTGGTCCATGCAGTCAACACCCATTAAATTTGTTGTTAAAAGTAGTTGATGATGCAATAATATTAAAATTTTATATACTAAAATAACAATTGCTTACATTCCACCTATATAATTAAAATAATACTTAAACGTCATGTGTCACAAGATGATTGGTTGTATATTTCTTATTTTTAATTTTAAAAAATTCTTGAACGCCACGTCTCATGATAATTTGATTTTCATTTCTTTTATTTTTCTTTATATAACTATATTTTACAAGTGGCTGCCATGTCAACAATTATTTGTTTTTTAATATTGTTTTTTTGCCTCATCAACATTTTAAATGGTAAAAGTTTAACGGGTCTTGACGGCAAGGACCAATTCGGGTCCAAATACGAAAGTTCAGTGACCAAATTGAGTTTGTTTCCTCTTAAATTTATGAGTTTAGGGTGGGAGATCTTGTCTCTCCTCATCTTTCTATATGCAGTGCCTCATCAAATATATTGAAACTATTTTGAGTGTCGGTGTGGTGGTTGAAGAAGCCTTTCCATAAGATGCAATTTTGTATTTGTCCAATAATGTTGTCTAGCTAGAGTATTAGTTTTGTTCCTGATGATAATTTCACTTACATATGGCTGAAATTACAAGCTTTTTTTACTATAGAAAAACTAAAATGAAGGTGTGGGATTTAGCTGTTAGCCTTTTTTTTTTTCTTCTAAACTTTCTGAGCATGTGCAGGGTTGGGAGCCTTTATCATCTCAGCAAAGACAAGCTGCATCAATTATTGAAGTGTTTAGGATTATAGAGGAGGTATGTCTTTGATTGTAGAGCTCATTGTTAAGTTTTTGGCAGGATATTCTTTATTATATCTGTGCCAAACAATATTCATTGGCATTTGATCCCATATGACTTTGGCTGCACAGAAGTAGCTCAACTGAGCTCCTTGTGTTTTCACTCTTTATACTTTCTATCATTTTTATTCTCTGTAAAATTAGAATACGATAACACCAAATTGGTGTTTCTACATTTCTGATTCATAATTTTATGATCTACTTAGTTATTGATTTACAGACATTTAAAGAGCATCTTGTGGTCCTGTTATGTCTCACGATTCTTATATCAAAATTTACTTGCAGACTGTGGATCAGTTATCTGCCTTGAATCTTCCCATGGATATCACACATTTACAAGCTCTACTATCTATTGTTTTTCATTGCCTGGACATGTATTTGCAGAAATTGCTCAACCATTTAGGTATTATTATATTTGCTATCTGCTGTCGTATTAAGCTTGGATATTACTTCTTTTTCCTTGTTCTTGATTTTCACTTGAGTTGTTTTATTAGCATTTTAAGATTGGATCTTGCTTGAGTAAAAAATAAAAAAAGGATTGGATCTTGCTTATTTTGTCTTGTTGTTTCTGAAGACTTGAGCCTGATAAAAGTGGATTTAGTATATGATTGATGAAACTGAAACCAGGCAATTGCTTTTGCTTAAATGAGTTGGGCTGTAGGTTTTCTCGGGTAGTTGATCTGAAACCAGGTGTTTGCTTTTTGCTTAAATGAGTTGAGTAGTAGCCTAGTAGGTTTTCTAGGGTAGTTGATTATCTTTTATTTTTTCTTTTGAATTCTTATAATCTATTGTTTGAAATATGATGGTAGAAAAAACAGTGAGTTTGGTTTTCAACGAGTACATTCCATTCCCATTGCCTCTAGTTAATGGCTTTTGGCTTTGAGCATATGCAGTCTGTCGGAATTCTGGGTGAATGTAGGATTTTTGGTACAGTTTTGTCATTTTTGCAATTCTGGGTGAATGTAGGATTTTTGGTACAGTTTTGTCATTTTTGCATCTAAGGACGGGAGTACAGTGTATTTTCATTGCCTTCTAGTTAATAGCCTCTGCCTTTGAGCATATGCAGTCTCTTGCAATTCTGGGTGAATGTAGTGTGGTACAGTTTTATCATGCCGTTTTTGCATCTCAAGGACCGTGTAAATATTATGTTATTTGCAATGTCCTTGACAATCTGAGTGTAGATGATTGATCCGAAGCAGAATGCTACTGAACTATCTTATTCAAAGGAATTATGCATGATGATGTGTGTATGTAGGTTTCTGATTGTCAGGCCTAGTTTTGATTACAACTTTTTTTTTTCCCCTTATTTATCCTTCTGGTACTTCAGACTTTTATTTATTTATTAAATGACGTGCCTATTTATCCCAACTGCTAACGAACAATTCCTTTGATATTGCAGTTGAGAAGATTCATTTATATCCACTGACTCCTCCTCTAACTCGTTACAAGGAGGAGCCAGTAATTCCAACGGTAAAAAAGAAATTGTTTGAGGGATTGCTTTTGGATGACAATGTCAAAAATAAGTTAAAGGAAATGACAGCAGCCAAAATCTGCATCAGATTAAACACTCTTCAAGTGAGTTTGTTGTTTGATTTATGCTGCTCATACTTTGTTTAGTTGATTTTGTAGGTCTGAGCATGTGTTCTGTTGAAAATTATAACTGTTAAATGCATTTCTCCCTCCCAAAATAATTATCCACTTTCCTTCATTTGTGAAGACTAAGAATGAGTTAGGTAGAATTAGATTTTTCCTCTCATAGCCCCATTTGCTCTTCTAACCAAATATTGAGAAGTATCAACATTATCTGTACGAAAAAGAATACGGTTACAAATTTCACAAGAGTATGGTGAACTGAAGATTATAACAATTGTGATTTGTTCTAGAAACTGAATATGCGTCGATCAGGATTATTCTCTCCCTTTGATATTTAGTTATAACTTAGAAGGTTGGTACTTTTAATAATTGCATCTTAAAATCGTAATATGTGATTATAGATGACCAAAAAAGTGATCATATATAGGCTTGGAAGCGGAGTCTCTATTCCTGCTCTGTACATATTAAAATTTTAGTTCATATCTGGTGATTTTTTATTGACACAAAATTTTCTTGTCTTTTTCCTCAGTTGAAATAAATTTTGCTAGTTCTCATAAAAATATGCGTGTGCATCTTAAATAAAATAAGTATCATATTTCTTTTTCAATTAATGCAGTATACACTCAAACAAATTGGCACACTGGAAGACAGCATAAGAAAACTTTGGGGAGTTGGTCGTCAAAGGCGTGGTAAGTTTTCTGTGTGGGTTGTGAATTGGTAACCTGAATCTCCTTTATTTGATTGAATTTATTACATGGACCTATAGAGTATTTCATTTTTATTAATGAATTTGATTTTCTAAGTCGGAAATACATTATTGCACTGTTATTATGTCGGTCTTACTGGTCATCTTTCTTGACTGTTTCCAGCCATAGAAGAGCCTCTTGAACCTTCGGAGAGGGATTCACTAACCTACATTGAAGCAGTCGATGAGCTGTTTCTCACCACCTTTAACACCATCAGAGATACTACTACGGAAGCAATCAGTAGGCTTTGTGACATTATTGGTGGGCTAATGAAACAACTTCATTTGTGCTGCAATTCGTCTCTGTGAATTAGCTTTTTCTCAATTTTATTTAAAGTTGATTTCTAGGTGCAAGAGTTGTATTCTGGGACATGAGGGACGTATTGCTGTTCGGTTTATATCGTGGTAGCGTTGAAGGTGCCCGATTGGATGGCATACTTCCACATGTTGATACTGTAAGATACTAAACTGAATTTCCTCCTTTGTCCATGTGCTGGATGTACGAAGAATCAGTACAATATTTTAGTCATTGAACTTTGTGTGTTTCTGTTAATTGTTGTTTTGATTTGGTGTAAGATATTTATGGGTGTGTGTTAATGCAGGTCCTTGACCATATATGTGGTTTGATTGATGATACACTCAGAGACCGTGTGGTTTTAAGTATCTGTCGAGCATCAATGGTGTGCTCTCTTTCTCAAATTGTATCCTGTTATGGTCCATTGATTTGCGGCGTTAATTTAGAATGTGTATTGTTTCAGGAAGCCTATGTTTGGGTAATGCTTGATGGAGGCCCTTCTCGTGCATTTTCTGATTCAGATCTTGTGATGATGGAAGATGACCTCAATATATTGAAGGTTTGTGTCATGTACCGGTTTGTCAAAATTTTATAACATTGGGGTTGTCTCTTAGTCTGATACTTGTAGCACTTCTTAAAAATTACAAAATATTCCATACTAGGACAAGGATGTAATAACATGGAAAGGTTGAAGAAATGAGAAGTAGTGTTTGCTCTGGTACTTCAACACTTATGAGGATATGGAATGCAAGGGCATTTGTTCCAACTAGGACAAGGATGTAATAACATGAAAGGTTGAAGAAATGAGAAGTAGTGTTCACTCTGGTACTTCAACACTTATGAGGATATGGAATGCAAGGGCATTTGTTTAATTGTGAAGTGTCATATTTTTTTAAATGAAAATGCTCATATGGGCTTAATTAAAATGATCTATGCTGCAGAAAGTAATCTTTTGCATAATTCTCTTTAGACTTTTTAACTCAACCAATTTATAAAAATTATAATGTTATCAAGGCGACATCAGGTGTACCATCGGCGATTCTCTGTTCATTTTGTAATAAGCTCTGCTATGTGTTACCATTTAGGAATTCTTTGTAGCTAATGGAGGTGTAATAATCTCTGCTATGTGTTACCTGTTAGGAATTCTTTGTAGCTAATGGAGAAGGTCTTCCTCGTTCCTTGGTTGAAGAAGAAGCAAAACTTGCTGAACAGATACTGAACTTGTTTTCTCTCCAGGTTTGTTTGTTAATCACTATGAATTATTTACCTTTTCGTAAGTCGATATTTGAAAATCTATACATACTATAAAAGCTGGACCAAAAAACAGGTTTATAATGCGTATTATTGCGCCACGTCATCAAACTTTTAGTTTTGACCCATATTTTTACATAATTATAAAATTAGTTTAAATGTAAAATAAGGTAAGTAAATCATAATCAATAGGAAATTGAAGTTAAAATAAAAGTTTAATTTTAGAAATT
>JAYMTH010001254.1:0-15627 GCA_036897465.1 Pelargonium australe | reverse complement strand
CTAGATTGGGCAAAATAAAAGTTCAGGTACTAAATTGGGTATGGGACCAAAGTTTGGGTACTAAAAAAACCTTTATCCCTTATTAGTTTATACTTCTGAGTGGAAATATCCTGGGTTTTATCAAGTATAAGTTCTCCCACCCTGTACTGCTTGTCATCCGTGTTTCCATTCTTGCAGGGTAGGTTAGGACCTGGAAGGCTGCACCATTGCATGCGACTGATAGGTGCCGCTGAACGAGGCATGCAGCTGATGGCTCAAAGAGCTCTTAGTAGAAAAGTATTTGGAAAGTTGATTGCTGAGCAAGGTTCTTTCCTTTCTGACATTGCCAAGGTAATCTCAATCTAAATTATTGCTTACCGAATTTCCAGAATTTGTACTCTACTGCACTATCAATTAGAGCATAGTTGAAAACATCACCCCTCTATATAGTAATGAACTCTTTATTGAACTTAATTACTTTGTCCAATCTTCCACTTGCACTTGTAACAAGAAGAAAAAGACGAGCTTAAAGGCCCGTTTAGTTGTAGAAAACAATTTTCATTTTCTGTTTTTTTTTTCATATTCCAGTTTTTGTTTTCTATGAAAAACTTGGAGGATTCGGAAAACCTGTTTAGTTGGAACATTTTTCATTTTATGATTTCGAGTTTAAATTAGAACGAGTATAAAGAATTAATTTTAAATTGGTAAATAAAAACATTTATGCATAATATATTTTCCGTGAGGCATAAAGAAGTAAAAATGAGTTTTTTATTTTTAAAACTCAAAAATAGTTTTCCATTTTAAAGCTATTTTGGAAAACTAGACAATTTTGTTCACCAATTTTTCAAAGGAAAAACTTTGCAACTAAACAAGTTTTCCAGTTTTCTGAAGATAGTTTGCCTTAGTAATCTTGTTCTATTTACGGTCATCCAGTGTCGAGTAGAGTTGGAGAGAACCAGATTATTGGTTCTGGAAGCAGCTGACCAGCTTGATCAGTTTGGAAACAAGAAAGCCCGTGGGATCATTGCAATGGCCAAGGTTACTTTCATTGATTATTGTACATATAATTTTTGACAAAAGATCTGTTATATCCTCACAAATATTTTTCTCGGTGCTTGGACCAGGTTGCTGCTCCAAATATGGCATTGAAGGTGCTGGACACAGCAATGCAAGTGCATGGTGCGGCTGGATTGTCTTCGGACACCGTTCTGTCACATCTCTGGGCCACTGCGAGAACTTTGAGAATCGCAGATGGCCCAGACGAAGTTCACTTGGGTACCATTGCTAAGTTGGAACTACAGAGAGCAAAACTTTGAATATTCTTTGGAGAGGAAATGTACACATAATTCCCGGGAAACAGATAGGCTGTGCTGATACTTGCAACGGAATAACTGGCCAAGGTAAATGGTTGTGCCGATCATGAACAAATAAGTTAAAACTCTTGTTAGTTTCATTAGTTTATATTGAGAATGTTGCTTTGTTTGGAATTTGATAGATAATTTGTCATTTCCTTGGCGTTTATGAACATCCGAAGAAGACGCACTTGCAACTTTATAGATCATATTTGTAAATAAATTTTTGTTTTGGCGCACGGGTCTTGCTTCCAAAATCCTTCATTTTGGAGCATAAAATTCGAGTTAAGGTACGTAGAAGAAAATTCCGAGAGTAACATTACAAAATACATGTAGAGTTGATTGGTACAAGAGTAAGTTGTTCTTTCCTTTCCGTTTTCTCTCGTCTCTCACAGATATAACATTAGCGCTCTTTCTGCTCAATCATTCATGGTATGTTGTTTTTCTTCTCAGTCTTCACGAAAGACGACATGATAGGTAGATACAATCTATATGTCTCATAAATTCATCCACCCGCCCACGTATGGCACGCCAGTTTGAGGCACCCATTTATTCCCGTAAAGGAATTTTTGAGCAGTGAAGTCCTGTGCGTGTTGCGCTGTTAATGTCTTGTAACCTTTCCACATAACTCTCTTACTGGCGTCCGCACCACCACCTCTATTGCCATATTCTCCGAACCACAGAGAGTTCAAGTACATGTTTCCCTGCCAGACCGACCACCCTGCAGGGTCGATAATGTCATCGATTTGAGACTGTATAACAACTGTCCTTGAGTGCATCCTCCGAGGACGGCCCAAGTACACTTTGTGGTGAGCCTTCTCGGCCGTCAAGTCGGCCTGGGAGGAGATGGTGCAGTTTTGGAGGACGAAGCCGGTGGGCTCGTTCTTGTTCAACCTTCCCTGAGCTGCGACCATGCAGTTTTGGTCGGGGAGGGGCTTGCGGACGAGGAGGAGGCTGTTTTGGAATAGAGCGGCGGCGTTGCCGAAGATGAAGTCAATGGTGCCGGAGATGGTGCAGTCGCGGTAGAACTGGCGGTGTGCGTGGGAGTAGAGGGTCTCTTGGTAGCCGAGAATGTGGCAGTTGAAGAAGACTGATTTGTCCGACTGGACGCGCAGAGCCACGGCCTGTTCCTTGGATGGCCCGGCCGTGTTCTCGAATCCAATGTCCTTGGCTATGAACGAATTCCCAATTACACCTGTTCATAGTAGTAAATAATTTTACGATGCATAAAAAAATTTCACTTAATTATGGAAAATAGTGAATTCATGTATAGTTGGTACTGAATTTGTTAGTTTAGTCATGAGACTAACTACACACGAATTCGTCATAGGAGAAGATTGCACCACTAGGAAATGGCTTCGTTAGTTAGTGAATTCATGTATGTTCGTGTTGTGCTTAAGGTTGTGTGTGCGCTATACGACCCAGCACAAAACGACACGTTTAGTAATTGTTTTGCATGAACAATACGAATACGACATGTTTAATACGATAACTAAATGGGCCGTGTTGGCACGACACGAATACGAACCAACACACATGCACAGTAGAACCAACACATTTGACACACCACGACCCGAACATGTTATTAGGATTAATGTACAATTATACCCTTAATTGTGTGTGTCGGAAGTGTCACAACATGACTAATAAATCGTGTGTGCGTGTTTGAAAGGCCCAACACGAACACAACACAAATACAATTACAAAATATGTGAGCTCAAACACACCAATTTTGTGTCATGAGTCATATTCCGACATGAGTGCCCATCTCTAGTCGATGTGCACTAGTTCATGAGCACCAAGACTTTGCCATCATTCTAGAGGGGATGTTGCATAAAATAGCGTCAGATGACGCACATTAAGAGTACTTACTAACAGTGGCTGTGCTGAAAGTCTGGATTCCATCTGCAACATTCAAGCTCCCGGTGATCCTCGTCGTTGTCGGGCCATCGCCGAGCAGCCCGACGCTCGTCATATGCTTGCTAAATACCACCTGCTCCGTATACACTCCTTCCTTCACATGAATCACAAAACTCTCCTGGTTATCCTCCGGAACATCCCCAAGAGCCTCATTGATGGACTTGTACTTCCCGGAACCATCCTTGGCTACCACCACATTCGGTTTCAGCTCCTTGATGCTCGCACCGAGCAACCTCCTCACCCATGTTGGCGTCCCTCCCTCCTCTAGGAGCCGCCGATTGCTCAACCCTTTTACGCTCAATGACTCGAACATGTTTGCGACCTCCTCTACCATGGCAATCCCGTTTTGCGTGAGCTCGAGGGACGTTTCTAAGAACTCCTTCATCTTCTCCTTAGCCTCGCCTGTCGTTTTATCGAACCCATCTAGGCACGTTTGTTGGAACGTCAGCGCCCCGCTAAGCCAAATCTTGAGGTCCTCTAGGTACTCCTCCATCTTATTCGGGTCGTACTCATCGACCTCGCTCATTGATCTCCTAAGGTCGTCGATGGATGAATCCAAGAGCTCCTTGCAGTTCTTCAGCGCCTGCTTGCCCATGTCGTCTTTGGCGAGATCTTGAATTGTTTCAGAGTCTTTTACCGCTTTCTCGAGCTTCTGCGCCGCCACCTCGAACCCCCTTTTGACGAGTTCTTTGGGGTTCGAGGTATTCGTCCCCTTCAGGCTTTCTACGCAGGTGTGTCGGTAATCGGTTGGTTGACATATTTTTTCCACCACCTTGTTTGATGACTTGAGTTGCTCCTCTTCGGCTTCGGCTTTTTCGGCAGCTTTTTCTCCTTCGTATTCCTTTTCAGAGCGGAAGACGGTTAGGGCCACGGCGGTGGCGATGATCACCAGAACAATGCATGAAACGGCTATAATGCCAGTTTGTCTGGACATGTTTTAAAACCTAGAAAATGAGAAAGATTCAAAAAAGGGTAAGAAGCATGCAGAGCTGTTGGGGGCTTTGTCGGAAATTGGGTTTTGCCCCTTAGGCTCTGATTTTTGGGGAAAATGGGGGAAGACCCTATTTATGTAACAAGTAGGAACCAATGGTTCCGCAAACAAATTTGAAGTGGAGAGTATTTGGTGGGAGAGGATGGTTAAAATACTTTACACAAAACTAAGTTAGTTTGGTATGCTATTTAACTAGATTTCTTTATTCAAATTAAAAATAGAATCCACGAACAATGAAAAGTCTAAGTGCACATGAGATATGTGATATTACTACTAATTAAAATATCTCCAATTCACGTCTATATTTTCAAAGAACATGACGATGATTCTAATCTATTAAAGAGTTAAATTATTTTGTCTTCTCTGTACTAACATTTTTCTTTTTTGAATTTATTTGAGTCTTTGTAAACTATTTTTTTTTTTAATTTACATAGCTCATGACTCAACCGACTATAACTGGTCTATATGTGCCACATTAACATTTGTCTGTTAATTAAACTTACTCAACCGGCTTTAGCTTGTTTTCATGTGTCACGTCAGTATTTGTTGAGATGTAGTCACACCACGTCGGATATAGAGTCCACGTGTGCATACCACGTCATCATAACATTTTATATTTTCTCATTCACAACTAAAACAACACCATTTTGTCTATCTATGATGTAAAAAAAATAAAACACATTTTCTCTAATGTAGCATGCATACATGGACGTTGTATTTTTTGTGGCGTAACGCCATGTCAACAAATGCTGATGTCAAAACTAAAAATTGGCTACAACTTGTTGAGTGGATCTAATTAATGAAAAATGGTTTAGAACTCGAACAAAATAAAGTTCTAATTAAGAGTTAAACCCAATAAACATCTCAGTAAAGAGAAGGCACAAACTTTAACCTTTTATTAAAAAGTTATCTAACAACTAACTTTCAAAAGTTATTTTTTTTCTTTTTCTTCATAAGTGTAAGATTTTTAAATCATACTTACTAATGTTGTAAGCAAATGTAGTATTTCAAAAGGATAATTACTGAAAGCTACCATGTAATTGTCGCATTTTGCAATAGATTATGTTTAAAATATTTAGTAACTTTTAACTACCATCAACTATCAAAAACTCTTTCGTCCGTTAAATTGCGAATGACCTAATTATCCTTTGTTCATTTTAATTATTGATCATCATGTACTTTCATATTTGAGTCAAATGTTAATATTAGTGTTAAATTTTTGTTGGCTGGACAAATTTTGGATTTGTGTTCGTCAAATTGAAGAGGTTCTTTTTCCTGATGCTGGTGTTGCTGCTAGTGTAAGGTTAACTTTACTAGAAACTATTGTGCATTTCCCGCCCTCACTACCTTTCAGTCAGGTAGATTGATTGTCTCCTAATCTCTCTAAGGCTCTCCCCTCTTTTTCGGGTTTGTGCTGGATTTGTGTAGGATGAACAAGAAATAAGCGAATTTTTCGGCGAAACTTTGTTCTTGACGGATGAAGAAGAGTAAAATTGTCATTTCAAATATTATGGCGTTTTTTCGTTAAAGTTAACTAACGGAAAAAGCTTTTTGTAGTTGAGGATAGAATAGAAAAATGAAATGTAGCCTGTTGCAAAATATGTCAGTTATATGGTAATTTTCAGTAATTATTCATACACCACCAGCTACTTTTCGATGGAAGCTCACACCAGCAGCTACTCTTCAATGGAAGCTAAACATCAGCAGAAACATAAACCAACCGTGTGCTCCTTCTCTCCCACCTATCTCTTTCCTTTTATACTACAAAAAATAATCATTACAAAGATATAAGAGCAACAAATGCAAATCTGAAAATTATATATTCAAGAGGTAGGTTAAGCTACCTATAAAGTCTTCAAGTAATTTAAGAGGCAAAACACTATCTTGCTCCTTTAAGGAGCAAAAACCATGAATTTACCAAACAAAGCTATTGCTTATTTTGCAATCATCTCTTTCAGGACATGCTGATGAAAACAAACAAGCACTCTTGTAAAATAAAGTACAGTTATTAAGAGTTTCAGCCATTTGTTTGATATTTTATGAAATACTCTTGTAAAAACTAGAAACCTATTGAAGAATTTTATCCCATTTTCGCATTCAGTTAGAATGGACAAATTTGGTGGTGACGAAAAAACTTTCAAGTTCTTCCCATGTCCGTCAGTGCCATTGTTCCAGTTGATGCCGCTGCAAACAGTAAAAATCGAGCTCCACGAAACAACTTCTACATATGGACAAAACCAACCTCCACAGACAAGACGAGGAAGCTTCCGAACATCTGCATGCCAAAATTGGCGTTTTAAATTTTTTTATTGTCACGTGTAGTGCACATGATGAGAAATAGAAATTTTTCGAGTGAACTGATAATGATCAATCATGCACAAGTTTAGGTTATCGTTTGATATGAAATAAATTATAGAAACTCATTTGTTTTACGTCAATAGTCCACATAGGTCACGTGTAATTTTCCTTTGAAAAAACAATGGATATATGTATCTACAGCAAATCACGAAATATATGTAATGGAAGATCCTTATCCAATGTACAGAATTTGACAATTTGTTTGGGTATTGAGAGTGAAGACTATAACACAAAGACCTACCAGCAATTGATGTCATATCATGGAGCTCACCTGATCAACCATCTAACAATCTGGCTGCTATATATTCTGCAATCGCCATGCTCGAAGTGAGACCAGGTGACTCCATTCCAAACAGATTCACAAGACCTGGTATCCCATGAATGTCTTGTCCCTGCACAATCGACACCGGAGCTGTAAATACTATAAGAAAGAACCGACTCACCGATCACCACGACACATGTGTCAACACGACCCATTTATTTATTGTGTTAAACATGTTGTGTTCGTGTTGAGCCACGAAACACAGTCACTAAATGTGGCGTATTCATGTTGGGTCGTGCAACACACAACCTTTAGCAAGAAACAAACACAACGCGCACGAATTGTTAGCTCTAATTTAGACGCATAAAGAGGGAGGGTTGTGCAATAAGTAACCTGTATGACAAAATCAACTGGGGTTTGCTGGGGACCGCTGAGTTTCGACCGGATTCCTGCATAACCTGCCTCTAAAGCTCCATCCTTCAAATTTGGATAGTACTTCCGTATCTCAGGGTAAAACCGCTCTGCGCGATCACTACATACAGAGTAGTCAAACCTGGGATTTAAACTTCATTAAGCTCAGATTCACATATACAAGGCATGATATTTGTCAAAAACAACTATAAAGCAACACAAACATATCTTACTGGCATGACTTTATAAAATGAGCAACACATAAACATACCTTCATTTGACCTATAACCCCATTATCACATGCTCTTTATAGTGAAGTCGAAAAAAATGTCTACATACATACCGATTACTGAACATAAAGCCATATTTCTTGAACATTTTAAAAAGTATACAAATAAAAGAGTTAGATAGTTTTGTCTCCCATGAACTGACACGTTTGTTGGGAATGCCCCTAATTAGGATTTTGCTATGTTTGAGCCATTGTAAACCATTTTTTTATAAATTAACTCACTTAACCGGCTGCAGCTTATTTTTAAGTGTCACATCACCATTTGTTGACATGTCATGCCACATCAGAAAAAACGTTGTGTTTCATTATTTTTTACATCACAAACAGCTAAAATAGTGTTATTTTAGCTATGAATGGTGAAAAAAATGAACCAATACGATAATGTGGCATGCACACGTGGACTCCATATCTGACGTGGTGTGACGATGTGTCAACAAATGTTAATGTCAATGGTGCGATGGTTGAGTGAGTTTAATTAATAAAAAATTGGTTTACAAGGCTCGGTCAAAGCAAAACACTAATTAGGGGCTAAACCCAAAAAAAGCGACAGTACAGGGGAGGCAAAACCATTTAAACCCAAGTAAAAATTTGAAGAATACATCCCATAAACAAATGTGCAACTGTGCAAGGCATTTCTTACAAAAAGGTAGCAATTGTTTGAGCAGTATTGCAAGACCATTAAACTGAGCCACACAAAAGCTTCTATATGATGCAGAATGAAAATAGGAGGAAAGGGAAGAGTACTTGTTTAGGAAGCTTGATATATCGTCGATACCATCGATCCACTCGACATCTGGACCGAACTTAACTTGTCCATTCAAATCCAGAGTAACATGCACTCCAAGTCCCCCATCTTCGGGTACAGGATATATCAAATGATTGAAAAGAGGGACTCTTGTATTAGATAAAGTAAAATAGCAGCCCCGAGCAAAATAGGCTGGAGGAACAAACCGACAATTCAGGCCATGGAATCTGTTTGCAAGGGCCGGGGCACTCAATCCTGCAGAGTTCACGACAAGCTCAGGAATGAGTATAAGCTCTGGGTGTACCGGAGAGCTTCCATTCTGATTCTCGAGATCTTTGCTTCCACAAACATGGAGTTGCAAATGACTTCCTTCAAGATGGCCACCGGTGACAGTGGTATTGTAAGAGAAGGTTGCTCCATGACTTTCCGCTTCTCCCTGGACTCACATTGCCGTGTTATCCCTGTCAATATGCAGCTATAACTCTAACTAGCCCCTTAGCATAAAAGAGTATCCTAATTTCTTCCTGACAACGTAAATGAATCATAATCTATACAATATAGGGAACAGGAAAGACAATAAAGCATACCACCAAAGATAGCATTAGAGAATGAGAATCGACGATTCCAGAAACAGGTGAGAATAAAGCTTTGACACAGTGCAATTCTGGCTCCATTCTCATTGCCTCAACATCCTCCACCATCCTCAGGCCTTCAACCCCATTTCCATTTCCTCTATCCATTATGTCATTCAATTTTGAAATATCAGAAGACCTGGTGGCAACTACAAGCTTACCTATCTGTTTATGAGGAATTTCACGCTCAGAGCAATACTTGTACAGCAATTGCCTTCCTCTCACACACAAAATTGCCTGCCAAAAGGGGTTCAAATTCAACAGAGAATACCATTAAAGTTTAAAAACTTACAGTACCAAATATACACGCAAAACACAATTTTGGGTTGGGTAATTAGGTTTCTGAGCTTTTTTTTTCCTACTCCCAAACAAGCAACATAGAATCCAAAAGGTAACTCAAGTGAATAGATGCCCAAACAGCAATTGCCTCCCAATCAAACAAAAAAGAAAATGCAAAACTGTTAAGCTTGAGACCAACCCAACTAGTATATCAAGTGGCAACGGACTTCACATTCTCTCGATGTGGGATATATTAACACTCCCCTTCATGTGCAGGACCGATAACACAACGGACATTAGCATTCTCTCTCACATGCTTTCGATGTGGGATACATTGGATAACACAACGGACAATAACACTCCCCCTCACATGCTTTCGACGGGGGATACATTGGATAACACTACGGTTTTTAGCACTCCCCCACACGTGCTTTCGATGTGGGATACATTGGATAACACACAATCTTTAACACTCCCATCGCGTGCAGGCCGCAGGGACCTTGAACGTGGACCAAGAAAGGAAGTTGGTCACTGGATCCAAACCAAACCAGCTCACACCATCACCATGTTACACTTAACACCAACACAAAAGCTTGAGCTGATAACGGAGGTCCAACTAGTATACCAAACAAACAATATCCACGAAAGCTTTAAAAACATGCAAAATCCAGTTTTGGGGTTGTATAATTAGATTTCTGAGCTGAGTTTTCTCTAAGAATCAACATAGAATCCAAAAGGGTTGGAATTGGAACAGAAAAGAGAGGGTTTTGAGAAGATATAGAGAGAGAAACCTTGAGCGAATTGGGAGGGTAGTAGATGCCGGCGTGAATGACCTCGCTGTTCCGGGAACTGGTGGCGGTGCCGAAGGTGGGAGCAGAGTCAATCACGAGAACCTCTCGGCCCTTGAGCGCCAGTTCTCTGGCGATGGCCAACCCCACAACGCCGGCCCCAATTACGACGGAGTCCACCTTCTCCTTCGGCACTGTTGAGCCAGTCTTGGATTTGGATCGCCATGAATGTGTAAATGATCTTATCGCAGAGCTTCTCTTCGAGGCTCTGTTGAGGCTCTGTAATAGCATTTTTCTTCAGTGATTAGTTCGAACTTGGGAGGATCAGAGGATGTGTTGTGTTTCACATCAAGTCCTCACTCTAGTGCTCACAAATTTAGAATAAGTCGGATTTCGGGTTTTAGGCATAAAATGCGCTGAATTAGTAGGTTTACCGACAAGAATTTTACATGACGAATCCGAATTCACCGGTACTCGGTCACCCAACCTGACTATTCTTGTCCCTAACCCAACTCGAAGTTAGTTGGGTCGGGTTAATTAGGTAAATTTTCGGATGAAGTAAACCCACAAGTTCAGTAGGTATATGCTCGAAACCCACCAATGCATGTTGGGTTAAGCGGTTGAAACGTTTAGAATTTCCTTTGAAGTCTCGGGTTCGAGCATTCTTGCTAACGGTAGGAGGTAGAGTTTGAATTAAATAACTTGTTGTGTGACTCAACTTTTAAAAAAAAAAAAAAGAGAGAACAAAACCCGAAATCCAACCCGACCCTAATTTTGCCATCTTTATTTGGACCCTTAATGCACCGTTTTGTTTGTGTAATTGAGTAGTGTCCCAAAACACAATTCACAGCCAAAATAGAAGACATCACCAATCCACAACAAGACACAGATAAGCAAAGCAGAAGACAGAATGTGAAGAAGAAGAAGATGATGATGGCAAACCCTAGACGAAGCTCCCATTCAAGCGGGCAGAGCATAGAGAACCCATTTCCGAGCAGCCAAAACCAGAACCAGAACAACCCTACTTTTCTCTCTTCCCTTAGAAACTTCTTCAAGAAGCCCCAAGCCGTCCCTTTTCTCCTCTCCTTCTTCCTTTTCCTCACATGGGCCTCTCTCCGATTCCAGCGCTCTTCCAATTTCTCTTCTCCTCCTCGTCTTCTCCACAAACCTCCTCCCCACCATCTCCAGCACTCAAAGGAGGACGATGCTAAGGTCAATCTCGTCAGGTTCTCCTCTGCTTCTCCTTCTCTCTTCTCCAAAGACAATCGGGGCTGGTTGCTCGACCCATTCGCCATCGCCCTCCGGTCGGGCATTTCAGGTCCATTTCCTTCTCTTTTCTAGTGAAAATTTTAGTGGGTTTGCTTCAAATTTTGTCATTTCAGTTTCTGAAGGGTGGTTTGGTTTGTAGATTTGTGTGGATTCAATGTAGGTCGTGAAATGTAGGTTGCTTGAATTTGATTGTGCGAATTGGGGTCGAGTAGCTCAATCTAGTAATTAGCTCTTTTGCTCATGTGGGTTTTATAGTTTTGGGGTCTTGGAGTTTGAATTGCTAATAAAGCACCCAAATTTACTATTCGAATTCAAATTCAAATCTACACAGTGAAATGCTGTTTCCTGAATTTGATAGTAGCTATTTGTTTATGCAAATTGTGGAAAGCATATAGGAGTTTGTTATTTTTCTCATTTGGGGTTTGAGGACTTGGAGTTTGGATTGATTAGAAAGCACCCAAATCCACAATTCAAATTCTTGAAAGAAAATAAAATTCAAATCTACATGGTGAAGTGCTGGTTTTTCTTGAATTTACTGGTAGTTGTTCGAATTTGACCGCTGTTTGCAAATTATTCTCATCCTTCTTGTTTGTGGGAAAGTAGCTCAATATGATAATCAGCTATTTTGCTCATGATTTTGGGGTATTGAGTTTGAATTTCTAAGGGCGCACCCAAATTCAAAGTTGGGTTACCTTGCTGATGGGATGTTTTAATTTATTTTTTTCTTCTTTTACAATACAATATATAGTGAAAGGAAAAGAAAATGCATTTCTCTCGTGAAATTTTGAGTTAATTCTTATTTTGAACATTTCATGACATCCTAAAATTTACAGTGAGTGGTGTGTATTGTTGCAGGTGGCGCTTTGAACTGTGCGTCAGTTCATATTGGTGAAATTCGACCTGGTTCATTGAGGGGAAATCACAGACACTACACTTGTAACGAGACATTTGTCATTTGGGGGGCTACCACAAAATTTAGGGTAAGATGCTTTTTTCATAAACTTATGAGAAATAGATAAAATGTAATGTTATGTTATACTCTTAATAGGAATTATTGTGGAAATGATTGATTGCTTACATTTCACGAGTTGCCTCACGCAAGCTATGCGACATGGGAATCCATAAACTCCCGTACTTGTTTATATTGTTTAGGTTTTGAATATTGGAAATAAGTTTGAAATGTTTGATTATTTGTATCCTACTAGTTGATCTCCCACGAGCTATGCAATATGGGACTCCATAAACTCCCATTGAGTGAAAGTCAGGGAAAAGGAGGGGTAAGGCTACGTGTACACAGATGCTCCTCCCTTGACCACACTATTTTTGAAGCTCGTGCACTAGACCACCCTTATTATCAAAATGTTAGCCACATTTGTCATACAATAACAGATAATGCAAATGATGATCCAAGAAAACATTATAATTGAATGCACATTAAAGTAATGGGGTAGCAAAACCATTAAATTTCCGTGTATATATATATATATATATATTGTTAGAGTCAAAATCCTCTAATTAAGTAATTAATTTGATTTCCAATATATAAGATAAGACACTAACTCTTTAAGTCCTATCAAGCTGTGTGCTTGTGTGGCTTATCTGCCAGAACAAGAAACTCCTAAGTTTGTTCGTGTCAGTATATTATTGTATTTGTAGTTTTGCTCCTCACTCTTAGGACTTTGGAAATAGTTAGAGAATTCAAATACAGACTTTGGAAACTACTATAGATTGTGGTTACTTTGCTTCAAGCTGTCAATTTGATTTTGAAAAGAAATTAAACACTAGATTTGTTTCTTTGTACACCTTTTTGACTAAATTGGGATTAAAAGAAATGACCTTAAAGGCTATTTTCCTTCAAATTTCTGTCTAAATTGAGTCATATGTGAATAAAACGCCATAACATGTTAAAACACACCAGAAGTTGGTCCTGTTCAGTTGGTGATGTATATATTTACTTTTACCATTTCCTGCGCAAAACTCATGATTTAGTTGGTTTCGTGATTAACATTTGAACACAGTGAATGGGTTCTGTATTTTCTGGAAATAAATTTATATGTGGAAGGCAGCTTTTGTTTTTTTGTTTTTTTTTTTGATAAGGTGAAGACAGCTTTTGTTGCATATAATTTGGCCGTGATAACTCTCACCTAGTGCCACTATGTTTATGTTTGCTTGAAATCTTCGTCTAATGAGATGTGTTGTCCCCAAGAATATATCAAATATACTGCTATTGTGATGAACTTCAGTACTAGCATCTCGATTGGTGCCTAGTCCACATCTTGTTGACAGATTCTGTGGTATAGGGTTGCGCATTATATAGAATTCAAGTAGAAAAACCATGGATAGAATTACGAAAACTGAGATGCATCATATGTCAAATCTTTCTCTTACTCTTTTGCATCAACATCTAATTAATTTCACAAACCATTTGCAGTTGGAGAATCGCGAGGCAGACGACACGGGCTATGCTGAAGTAATAGTTGGCGCAGATGAGGTTGCGGTTGCAGCTAGTCCAAGTGGAACAGCTCATGCCTTAGTAAACATGGACCCTGTACATAGTACATTCTTTATGGGATGCCAAGACTGTATCATGAACCACAACAGCTCATCTAGCGATTATAATGTTTGGAAAGATCTTTAAACTTTACCTGCCTCCTACATTGTTAACCGCCTTTGTATGAAACAAGTCGCCTAATTTTGTTGGGCATGTGATTCACAATGATAGGTGTTACAAGATTCAAGATTTTTTCGATGAGGTGTGAAATTTTGATGCATAAATGTAAGAAAATCGTATATAGACTGTCATTGTCTTTACCAATGGTTACAGTCTCGTGTACTTGACCCTTTTTCTTCGTATAAAGCCTGAAGTCATTGCTAAAGACTCTTAAATTACCCGCAAAATAAATAGGGTAAATTGGTGTCATAATCCATGTACTTGTTGAAACTTTAGAGTTGCCCCCTTCGTACTTTTTTGTATGGGTTTGGCCCCTGAACCCTTACAAAGTTAGTTTTTGTTCAAATGATTTGTTATTGTCGGTCTCTCACTTCCACATCGGCGAGAAAGCTACGTCACTCGTTCATGTCAAATTTTTTTTCACGTCATCCTTCATTTGGATCAAAACCAAAGTTTAAAAAAGTACAAGGGTCAGAACCAAAAACTATCACTACCAAAGCGTTCTACCTATTATTTCTATTCTCTATTTCCACTTCTTTGGTTTCAAACAAATGCAAGAAATAAGTGTTGTATTAGACTTTCACCAATGTCAAAGAGGATCAAACTAGTTTATCGACAACAGAGTATTTGTAGCATCATTCATTCTCATTTCTTTTTTCTGCAGCACAAGTTAATTAGTTTTACGATTTTGTTTATGTTATCTCACAGATTTACTTGAAAGATAGATGAAGACCATAGTAAGCTAATAGAGAATAAAAATCAAGTGGATTGACGTTGTTCAGATTGTGGGTCCAATTGCATGATTTGCCTGAGGGATTTCGTACTGAGAGGATCTATCAGAGTATTGGTGATTATATTGAAAAATACATTAAGATGGACCCATGTAACTTTACTAAGAACAAGACCTCTTATATGTGAATAAGGGTCATGGTTCTGAGCTCCAATTAAGAGACGGTGGAGGGTGAAACCGATAAGGGGCATCTGGTCATGGATCTCGTTCAAATATGAGAAACTTTCACACTTCCTGTGGTATCATGGGGCATGGAGACCAATGAAGTCTAAGTGGGTGTTCTGAAGTGAAGGTGGTGGGCCACTCGCAGGTAGGGAAGGGATCCGACGAGGGCCCCTTAAGTCGGGTTTAGTTTCTCTTTTACGTTTGGTTATGGGTTTGGGCTACCTTGCTGAGTGAGCCATGTCAGGACTCGTGTTAGGATCTGGGAGCCTGAGATAGTTTTGTTGACTTGGTTTGATTTTTGGGTAGTCTGCTTCTGTTTTATGATTATTGTTAAAGTTTATCTTGATAGAGACGGAGTTTGTCTTTCTGGGTTTGTAGATCAGCGACTTAGGGTTTGAGATCTTCTAGACCTCTATGTCTATGTACTGGTCTTGTTTGGGTATGCCAATATGCTGGTTGTAACTAAACTTAAAAGTATTGCTAATTAATAAAGATATTTGAGTCCAATGAAAAAAAAGTATAATAGATATTTTGTGAAATTTAAAAGAGTGAGGAAGAGTGGTAGAAAAATGAGTTATATTAAATTAAAGAATTAATTACCCCAGTGGTCCATCTGCTATTAGGAATGGGTCGAATTAGTCCATCTACTTCTAAATGTACCGAATTAGTTCATCTGCTATCAAAAAGTGAACTTCGTTAGTCCCTACCGTTAGGTTCCGTCCAAAT
>JAYMTH010001253.1:0-15631 GCA_036897465.1 Pelargonium australe | reverse complement strand
ACCAAGAGGCGGAGCACTGGACGGAGAAGGTGGCTGAGGCGAGAACGGCGGTAAAACATTAATTTGGGGAATGCTTGAAAATTCAAAGCCCATTGGGCCTATTATTCTGCTTCACTGATATAGATTATACTATCTGTTACTGTAATTGTTTCTCTGTCTCTGAGATATTGAAAGTGTAGAGCGGGTAAAATAGACCCGAACCCGCGGTACCCGCAACCCGACGACCCTAATCTTTTAGGTCTTGGTATCTTCGGTCTTTCGTCGCCATCTCTCTCGCTCGCTGCTCTCTGGATTTTCCAGATTTAGTGGTTGATTCTTTGCTTCGACCGTCCCTGGCTAATCAATCGAAACAAACAACCCCTTCAATCTTCATCTTTTGATTTCGTTTGGATCTATACGTCGTCTCTGTTTGTTTTGTAATCAACCAAATTCAAATTAGCAATCGTTTTATTTAGTCTTCGTTGGATTCGTCTTTGTATTAGGGTCGGGTTACCCAATCCGCACCCTCTGCGGGTTACCGATATGTATTAGGGTCGGGTCAAGCCTTTTAGAACCAGAACCCGACCCGCACAATTGCCAGATTTGAAACAGATTAACAGAGCCAGGGTTTATGGTTTACCCATTTTAGGTCTGAATTGAATTATAGGGAGCCTCCACTTCGTCTTCGATTCTCCTCAGTTCTGTAAGCTTTTGATCATTGATTTTTGTTTTCTCCACATTTCAAGGTTTAAAGCTGTTTTTTTTTTAATGGAATTCAAACCTCCTTTTCTGTGTTGTCTATATATCTTGCGTTTTTTGGACAAAGATTACTATATATCTCTTGCGTTGCCAATTTGTTGCCTTCGTTTTTGTATTATCATTAAAGCTTCGTTTTTTTTTTTTTTTTGTTTGACAGGTTATTGATTCAATTCAAGTGTAGTTGCTGATCTTTTTTCCCCATAATGCTCTCTCGTCTCATTCCAAAACCCTCTCATTTCCGCCTCCTGGCTCTAGCTTCATCTAAGCCACAATCCTATCCCTTTTCCACTCGAAATCCTAATTTTACCTCTATTTTCAGACCCTTCTCATCCGATGGCAATGACAACAAATATGGCAAGGGCAAGTCATTTTCTGACTCATGGAATGTCTCCCGGGGAAGCAGGGAAGACTTCCGTTCGTTTTTTGGTGATGAATCCAAAAGCCTTACAGGAGGCACCGATGCTGGCAGCTGGTTGAATGAGGGTGATGATGAAGGTGGTAATATCTTTGAGGGGATCGATAAGGAAACTAGAGCAGACAGTGGTGGTGGTGGTCGTGATGGGAGAAGGGCTGATGGGTTTAATGATCTGAGTTTTGACGAAGAAGAGAAGGATTATGTGTTCAAAAGCCCTCCCAGAGTCAATAAGGCTAGCACTGGAGCTCATGAGGGTGAGTCCTTGTTGGAGGGTGATGACGAAGAAGATGGTGACATCTTTGCAGAGGCCAATAAGGGAATTAGACCAGGTGGTGGTGCTGGCCATGACTGGGAAAGGACTGATGGGTCCAAGGATTGGAGTTTGGACGAAGAAGATAAGGATGTGTTTGATTTTGGGGGGAGTGGTAGACCCAGTGTGGACTATGCGGAGCTTAAGAATGAGGAGAAGGAACTGACTGCCATAATCAAAGGTTAACTAAAATTGTTTCATTATTGCATTTGGATTTTGCAAATATAGATTTTGGTGCATTTGCAATAAAAATTTGGATTTTTATAGTTGTAAGTACATTGACGATGTCGATACATTATCAGTAGAATGAGTTTTTTGTGCATTTGAATGATTATATATATAAAAAAGCTTGAATAGTCTCATTTTGGTTTCACACTCTAGCTATTGTACAACTAATCAGGATTAGTCATTGCTGTTTTTGGGAAATGGGTAATATTCTGAGGTCATGTTTCTTAAAAATGACCATTTTTAGACCATACAATATTGTGCTTCTCTTTTTTATCCTAAGGTCCTGTTTCTTAATAATTTTATTTACTGTTAAAATATTTAAAAGTTTTGATTTCCTTGGAATGAGATTTTACTTTGCTATTTTACATTTAAGTGCTATGGACTATTAATGTCATATTTTACTTGAATGTCTGAGTTTGAGGATTTAGTTGTATTTTATCAGAACTGTATTTATTGATCCTGTTGCATACATGGTCTAGAGTAGTGAATTCCAATGAAGTTGCTGCACCTTAGTATCCCATAGTACTGACATAGAAGATTACCTGGCAATTGTTTTGATTTATAATCCTAATTACGTCTGATATGGTTGAGGTGCAAGGTATGAAAGAGTAAATAATGTTTCAATCATGCTTTTGACCTTTTTGGCATAATATTTTATTTTTCAATACGTGATTACTTGCATAATTAGTCATGTTGCATAATTAGTCATGTCCAATTCCTCTTCCTCTTCCTCTTCCTCTTCTTTATTGAAGAGAAGGATGTTATTGTTATATTTGAGCTGGGAGAGGGGATTCCTCTTCCTCTTCCTCTTCCTCTTCCTCTTCCTCTTCTTTATTGAAGAGAAGGATGTTATTGTTATATTTGAGCTGGGAGAGGGGAATTCCTTGCTATTGTTGTAAACACGTCAAGTAGTAGAGTGTTTGTTTAGAGGAAAATCAGCTTTCCATTATTGAAAAAGTTGAAATGTCCTTTTAGATATCATTGATGTAGGACATGGGATCATTGAGCTTTGAAATTTAGGCTAAGAATCTTTAGGAATGGGTATTAAAAATCTGCTTCAAATATTTGAAATTCTTCATTAGAAGTAAAAAATAAAATGATATGATCTTTGAACAAGGCAACCCTAATGAAACTTGTAATCATGATGTTATTTGGTACTCCCTCCATTTTGAGAAAAATTAAAGAGTCACTTAGTATTGTATAATTTCTCTTCTATCCCATGCACGTGTGTTGTAACAAACTTAAGGAATACTAACTTATTATAGGGACACTATTGGTAATCCATGCATAACTAAATTTTTAAAAAGAAAACAAGACAATTATTTTGGGACGGAAGGAAGGAGTAATAGAATAGAAGCACCTATATAGGGTGTTACAACTACAAGAGTTGACTTATAGTTAAATAGGAAATAGGCATAGTCTAATACTTAATCTATGGAAATAATTCAACTATTCTAATTAAGGAATTACTAAGATATACTATAAACCAATATATTAATATATTTCATCAAAACTCTATCTCAATCTTCAAGAATAGGGTAATTGAGAAGAAAAAAGAGAGCATATTTCTTGATTGTTGCTAAGTTTGTTTATTCAATATCTTTGATTGCAGGTCCAAATCGTGCATTTGGTGATCTTGTTGCAGCATCTGGAATCACTGATGAAATGCTTGACAGTTTAATTGTCCTGAAGAGCTTTGAAGGGATCAGCGGGTTGCCACCTCTAAGTGAATTTCAAGACATGCAATCGTCAAAGAGTAAGATGAAAACTGCTGCATATACAAGGGAGCTCCTGAGACAGCAAGAACTTTTCAAACCAAGGGTGAGACTAGTTGATGAAAAGGGCAGGGCTTATGGAACAGGAAGAAGGAAAAGCAGTATAGCTCGTGTCTGGGTTGAGTCTGGTGAGGGTAAATTTTTTGTTAATGATAAAGAGATTGATGTGTATTTCCCCATGCTTGATCATCGTGCTGCTCTTCTTCGACCCTTCGCTGAGACGAAGACATTGGGTCTTTGGGATGTTAAATGTACCGTGAAAGGGGGCGGTATTTCAGGTGAGCTTTAAGTGTTCATTGTTACGCGTCTTATGATTTATGTGTACATTGACTTCTAGCATCATTAGCATTAGATCATGTTCACTTTCTGCTGGTTGACAACTACAGGGGTATTAGTTCTTTCGTGAAAACTTGTTACGTAGACATAGTGCATATTGTTTTGTATGTGATCATAATTTCTTATTTTAATTGTATATGGAATTACAATCTTCCATGATGAACAATGGTCCAAAAGAGTCTGCTTTCCTAATTTGCTTACTTCCCTTTTTCCCTTTTGTACTGATCTCCAATTTCCAGGGATTTGAGCCGAAGCCACAATCCCGAGCACATATATGAGAATGCTGATTAGCTTCCGTGTTTATCAAACAATAAATGAATAGGTCTTCATGATGGCTAAATTCGCTTCTTTCAAATTTAGTTCCCACACCTTGTTTTGGTCTATTTGTGTATCCTGAAATTCTGTCACTGAGTTAAAAAAAAATGAAGAATAGTTTTTTGACAAAAGAGAAAAGGAGAAAAGAAAGGGGGAGTAGTTTGCATCTGTGCAGATGATAGTGCTGTCACATCTTACTATAATTCCCAGAAGAAAAAAAAAAAAAAATCTCTGAGGATATATCTTTTATTTATATTTTATAGCGAACAATAGAGAATGGCACATTTCATTCTTATATTGTTAGCATTTTAACCTCTTACCCTTGCAGTTTTTGAAGTGTATGTTGGTTGTTTGAAGGTTATTTTTTTATATTTATAATGGACTATATTTAAATATATCTGTACTGTTACAGGTCAAGTTGGAGCGATTCAGTTGGGAATTAGCAGGGCAATGCAAAATTTTGAGCCAGGCTTGCGTACTTTACTCAGAAGTGGTACAGACTTGTTATATTTTTTTATTGTAAATTTGGATTTTTTCCCCTCAAATCAATTTTACACAATTATACACAAGGGAAGCTTTGTGCATGTCCTGTCCTTAGAAGTACAAAGCAAATGTTCACTATTGTGGTTTCAGTTTGGTGAAACCAATATCATAAATCATCTTACAGTGAGGTTTTGATTGCATATAGCTGATATCTCTGGCATGTTCTTTACGTTTGGCGCTGTGCATGATCATTCTGAAACCGATTCGTGTTGTTCTCTCAGGTGGTTTCTTGACAAGGGATCCAAGAGTGGTGGAAAGAAAGAAACCCGGGAGAAAGAAAGCAAGAAAGGGCTTCCAATGGGTCAAGCGTTAATCTCTTACTGCAAACACTTGTTCTGTTCTCACCAGATTTTGTGGATCTTGGTATCGATAGCCACTATAATGACTTGTTGACAAATTTTTGATTCGGCTGGCATTGAAATTGTATCCTTATACACATCTCATAAATCTTGACCATTTTTACACAGGAAGCAATAATGTTGAGCACTCGAGCGTTCTGTTTATCGTCTTTTTCTTTTGGTTATTTTTCTCCTGAGAAAAGAAGGATATTGTTTGAGATTGCCAACCATGTTGTTATGGTGAGCTTGATTTGGACTACTTGTAGCTGTTTAGGTTCAAGATTTTATGTATTTGGATTGAGTGCATGAGTGAGTAAAATAAATGGTAGGTTGATGTTATTGTTACACCATCTCTCACAAAATTGCATGCTCGACCTATAGATTTGGCAATAATTTTGTTACTAGATTGCATTAAATCTCTTCATGGTTAACCTACAAAATTCACAAAGGACTATTTTGCATCAAGTTTATGGTACGTAAGGCAACGAGTTGATTATATTTTAAACCATATTAATGGAGAGACGCATCAACGCACCTTACATATCAAGGAGTGGTAGGATCGAAAGACTGCTGGGCAAATTGTTGTACGTAAAATATAGAACATTTAAGAATTTGAAAATACGACTTGAGAGTTGTGATAACATCTGTTTGAAACTTGTAGCAACAATGGCTTCAGAGGTAAGAATGTTCAAAAATTGCCAAACAATGGACAAATGCTTCTTCTCTACAAGTGTAAAGTGAACCTGATTCACCAATTGGATTCACATTTAGCAAAAATACTTGCTACAAAAGTAACAAATTGTGTTGCAATAGTTGTGTCCCTGGTAGGTTAACTTGAGCAACAATGTTCTATACGTGCAGTACTCTTTGAAGTTCACCAGTTATGTCGTCCAAGTCAATGACTTCTTTCCCCGTCTTCTTGGCCACCGTGATCTTATCAAGCTCCGAATTCAGTTCAGCAATCTGCTTCTGTATTTTCTCTCCTTTATCTGCTAATCTTGAAACCATGGCCTGTCGGATTTCACAAAGTTCGGTTAAAACTAGCAGGTTAAGCAGACGTTCATTCTCTGCTAGGATCAATGCGAAAATTTATAGTTCCAGTACGGCCTATCCTAAAATGGGATTTGCTGGTAAAGCAAAATGTACAGCGTCTACTAGGGTTAATGCACAAGATCTTGCACAGTGTCTACTAGGGTTAATGCACAAGATCTTGCATCTAGTTTTGGTAAACTCATACCTTATTTTCAAATATTTGGGAAAGACGTTTGATTCTGTCTTTGATATCTGACTCTGTCAGCTTACCCGCACCAACACTATCGGGAGTAGAAGATTTCTTGTTCAGTTTCACATCCGTTGGTTTGAAAGCATACTCAGCCCTGATAAGAACAGAGAATCAACAAATTGTCATAATGAATATTATTCCAGAAATATGCTTTATGATTCTTAATAAGACGTACCCATCAACAACTCGTTCAACTGAAGAGCTCGATGATGAATTATAGGTCATAGTAGTTGCTCTTCTCCTGCAACCAAATCAGACAATAATTTCAATGCATGCACAGATGCACCATAAAAGCCCAAGATAACAGATTATAAATGTTTTTCTATTCTTGAAACATTCAGACTCATTGTATAAAATTTGAGAAATAGGAGCAATGGAAAAAATATGTTTACATAACTAAACATAATTGGAAATTTATAAAATTAAGAAGACAAAAAAGTAACAGTAAGCAATTAGGTCTGACCTTATTTCTTCTTTCTCTTCTTCTTGGACGTCTGCTACAGGTGCTGTCTTGGAGAAGAGTAAACTATGGTGACTCACTCCTGCTATACCTAAAGTTTCAAGGAACTGTACATTGGCTTTAAGAGACTCGTCCCTACAGAAAATGGAGAGAAATAAGAAATTATAACAATAAATTCAAGAGCAAAAACATGAATTAAAATAACATACAAAAATAGGGGATTCCTTGTCAACTGCCAGATAATTGATAAAGCTATTAAGTGTCAATTTTTGCAATTTAAAAGATATATTAATTGAAAATTCTAGGTGAAACACCAAAAACTGTTTGATCAATAACTAATTGCACATATCAAATATTTGGAATTATGAAATGATCTCTACAAGACCTGCAAATGCCTAAATAAGTGAAAAGTAACCCCACAGCAAATAAACAAGGAACACTACAGATATGTTACCAGGAATCAGTATGGCAGCATTTCCTTCTTAGAAAAGGTTGTTACTTTACAGATACGAAATGCCAGCGAATAACATGGTTAAAAAGCATGCGTTATACTTTCCACAAACTGCTAGTCGAGACTGTAGGGTGCAACCAAGCCATTTTCCAAACAATGTTGGGGCCAACTACATGAATTCTTTTGCAAAACTCCTAGGGATCCTATGCCCGTATTCTCCTCCTCCACTCTATCCTACCACCTACTGATATCTCCTAAGTTGAGCCAAGTGATGCTATGTTTTTACTCAATACTACCAACCATGTTAACTTAGATCTACCCTTACCCCCCTGAGTGTGAATTTGGTTTACATATAAAACTATAAACTTGAGGAAAAAACTAAAATAAAGGAATAGAAATGATAAAATGTGGGAATTTGAGTACATCTTATGCTGGCTATCATGCTCTTCATGTAATTGTTGTTGAGTGAGAGAAACATCAAATCCCTGCGTAGGAATACTAAAAAGCTCGCGAAGATCCTGAAATAACAATCAAACACATAGCTAATACACAATCAAAATGGAGAATTGTAACATTTGAAAATCCCTGAACATGACAAAGGAAAAAAAACTACTAAAATATTTGTGGGTTTTTATACCTGCTGGCTGAAATATCGAATTTGCTCTTTGTGCTCAGTTGCTGTTTTAAACAATCCCCCCTTGAAAATCTAAGACAAATGTAGAACAGTCAAAACAAAGAAACAATTTTTAATGCCTAGAATGAAATAAATAATAATCATATCTAATAAATCATTAATTACAAAGAATCTGCAAGTAGTTTAACTCCAATCCAAAAGAGCCACACTATCAAAGAAAGTAAACGATAAATTAAGTTTTCAAATTACCTGCTTTCTATATATCTTTTCTTCAACAGTTCCACATGTCATTAATCTGTAAACCAAGACATCTTTTTTCTGCCCTATTCGATATGCACGATCTACACTTTGGTTATCCGTACTACAAAGCGAAAAGCAAAATTAGGAGAACATAGAAAAAGAAGATAAGAATGACAATTGACAGTGAACCAGAATTTGGTTCAAATGCTGCAGAGCAAGAACAAGAAGCATGCAACCATTAAGTATATGCACAATTCAAAGCCTTTGACCCAAACTTTTCTTTTGTGATTTAATAAAAGTGCTAAGCAGACTGCATTATATCCATACTACCCTAATGAAGGAGAGGGAGTCCCTCATAAGTATCAAACTACTTTTAAACACCCCACTTTCTAATTCTCCTTCCTATTTACCCTCTCTTTTTTACTTTTAATTACATTTAAGAGACAATGTGCAAGTGAATAGGATTTACTTCTAACTAAGTGAGATGATAACTACGCACAACAAAAAAAATTAATAATAAACCTTGGATTCCAGGCAGGATCAACCACAATCACACGGTCAGCATTTGTAAGAGTAAGGCCAAGTCCACCAACTTGGGATGTCAATAAAAATATTGGAGCACTGTTACCCTCTTGAAATTCCTGAGAGTTGAAACAAAATTAAGTTTAATAATACAAATTCTGTACAAACACACTCAATATGTGCACTCACATCAACGATCTTCACTCTGTCGCTTGCTTTTGTGGTACCATCAATTCGTAAGTACTTGTAACCATTGGATGCTAATGATTCCTATGACAAAAAAAGATCACCATATATTAACACATACATTAGCAAATTCATAGTCAAGAAGAAACAAATAACTAACATAACGGATTGATTTGTGGCTGTAAAAAAAGGTAGTATTCGGTGTGACTAAATAATAAATAAAGAACTTTCATTAAGATAAAGAGTAAATAACTTTTAAACATATGGTTTGCTTTAATTTTAATCTCTAAGTTTCAAAGAGTTACTAAAAAATATAGAATAATAGTACATCTATAATATTATTCAAAGTAATATATGTAACTCTAGAGTAACTGTTGAATAATCTCATATTAGAAACATCATAACATGACCACCAATTTCCCAAATCATGAAAATAAGAACTTCGTAGGAAAGAAATTGATTATTTGCATAAAAGCACCTAGTTATCTTTATTTAGGTCCTCTCAGTCCAGGGCTTAAAACTGACAGGGAAGACTCATTATAAATTACATGATTAATGAAGCTAGAATAGATACATGTAGACCACAAATTTTGGTCATTTTTTAGAAGCATGATAAGCAGAAGATAGTGCAAACCTGAATAATGTTCAACATCTTTCGAGTTTGAGAAAATATAAGAACATTGTGTCCCTTGGGAATCAAATTATCCTGCGAAATATCATCAAGTTAATCAGGTTTGTAGCCATCCAAGAAAAACATTTAGAGGAACAGTCTTATTACATGTAACACTCACCAACAAAGACATAATAAATGATATCTTGCACGAGACATTATCATGTTTCTCTTCAAAGTTTTCTCCCTCAGCAACATCAGCTATATGCTTTGCCAACTTCTCAGCCATACAAGCATCTTCTGGCTTTAACATTGAATCAATCCCTTCAAGTACATCTTCTGCAGCTCTCTTTGTTAAGAGAAGTGGATGGTCACATATTTTCTTCAGAATCTGCTCCAAAACAAAAGAAAAAAAATTGACTATGTAATCTGTTATGGTTAAGAAACAATCACCATCTTTTTGAAGTACTCAATTATCAAGTTTATTTTCTACTATCTTCCTAAGAAACTAGGATTGACATAGTCCTCAAGGGACGCCCAACAGTTCAAGTGTCACACTTCTCTAGGGGATATCATAGGTTGAATACTATTGGGTGGGTGGGGAGTAAAGGGGAAAGCTACCTCTTATTGGGTAGCTTGGCTTATTGGGCCTAAATTAAAATAGTTTAAAAAAACTAGGATTGACATGCTACTCTGTCAAACAAATTCAACTAAATCTCCTTTTCCTTATTTGGTATCGCACTACATCTCAGATAATGTACTTTTTAGCAAATACAAGCATTATGAGCAATAGAACACATTCAATTCAGCATACAATTTTCCATCATTCTGCATATAATTTTGTTTTGTCATAAAGTTATGTACAAATTGTTTTTATAACACTACAGCATAAAGATATGTGTGTGTGTGTGTAAAAATCTCGAAAGGCGATTACTAGCATCACCATCGACTACTGTGGAGAGCATTAAACCTATACAATCAAGCTATCCAAATAAGAACAAGAACATACAATACTATTAATAAAATGATAAAACCAAGAGAAAAGAAAATTCCAAGAAAGCATCAACAGACAATTCACATAAAACAAACCATGTAACAAGAGAGTGGGATGGGGGAGAGAAAAGAGAAGATAAGAATAAACTGGAAACACTACCGTAAGTGCAGCCAGCGGTGAGCCATCAAATGCTGAAAGAACCAACTCAGATTTCAGAAAAGCTTCATATAATTGTCGCTACACAAAAAAGTAGTCAACAATAAGATTTTACAAACAAGCCACGCTGGTCAACAAAAAGTAGTTCTCACCATAAAATTTTAAGTCAAGCTACAAAAAGAAATTATATGCACATGCATAAACTTGTTATTGCAATTTGTACCTGACAATTTGTTAATCTTAGCCACACAATGATTTCATTTTTCTTGGAAAGTTTGGCAGTTTGTTGGTCATTGTCATCATTGAATACCTCGCTCTTTAAGCGCCTCAAAAAGTAAGGTTCAATACGTTCTCTTAGTTCCTGCAGAGAAAGTTAAAAAAGAGATATAACAACCATTTTCAGGCATCTGAGAAAGCAACCTAGCATCTGCAAGTGAGACAAACAGAAAAGGAAGGGAAAAAGGAACAAACATGGAGGGAAACACTAATTCAATGATAGGCAAATGATAAGAAATATTACCAAAAGTCAATAACTATGTATGGTTACTGATACATCCTTAGACTAAGCATTTGTAGACATTACAGTTTAGATTGCTATGCATAGATAACAACATGGCCAATGGCCATTGGGGCAAAATATATTTAAGGAAATGTTGATAGGCAACCACGAATGTTTTCAACAAGCCAGTTCTTAAAAAAAAAACATAAAAGACCAACAAATCAAAGTTGGCATCACATTACAGTACTTAGTACTAGGATACATGCCATTGTTAATTTGAATTACTATCACAGAGCCATAATGAACCTTTGAGAGCCCGAATTGCTGCCAGTACCACAACAAAAAAGTAACGATGGTTCTTGCAGCAGAAAGCTACCACTACAGACAATGATCAACAAGAAATGTGCATATAAAATGCAAAATTGTTCTTGGCTGCAAATAAGTAAACAACCAACACAAACAAAACAACCACAATCTTCTCAATCATAAGAAAAGGAGTGGGTACATGAAGCATGTTTTAAAGTCAACTTTACCTTTGCAACAGCTGAACCAACACGTTTGTCCCTATCAGAAGCCTTCTTTTCACTCCCTCGAAGAATGAAATGCTCGTATTTCTCCTTAAACCTGAAAAATCCACATTGCTTATGTTCCAAGCACAAAGTTAGCCAAAGCAAACTGGACAATAATAAAGTATGTAATTACCATTTTTTGTCGCCTAATAGCTCGGGACAGCTAAAGTTAAACAGGGCCCATAGTTCCTATTTCAATAAGTTGGATGTGATTAAAATATACAGCATTGTCTCCATAAGATCTGCCTCAGTTCTCTTCCAACAAAAAAAATCCACATACAATACCTTTAGATTATTTTGTAATGGTGTGCCACTAATAATAATACGGTGAGGACTAGGTATTTCAAGCAAACTTTTGGCCCTCTGTGTACTAGGATTCTTGATGAGATGTCCCTGAAGTTGCAGATAAACTAATGAGAGGATTACAATACCATGTAAACAGCATGATATATTTAAATAAGATCTCCTTGGACTGCAATGAAGCATTTAAGAAGACTCAGTAACACAAATATATTGCATAGTATAGTGATACCTCAAAAACATGATCATGTATCAGATACAAAATCTCAGTTAGATCAATGCAAGACCAAATTTGGGTTTTCTAGTGACTTGTTATAGAAATTCGGTGTTACCGGTCTAACAAACAAACTCAATCTTTTGATATGGTCAGATTATCCGGCTATGAATACTAACCCCAATCAAATGCATGATCAAATTTGGGTTTTCTAGTGACTTGTTACAGAAATTCAGTGTTACCGGTCTAACAGACAAACTCAATATTTTGATATGGTCAGATTATCCGGCTATGAATACAAACCCCAAACGAAAATGTAAGTAATCACATATAGTACATATATTAACAAAATAACATCAAGGAAGTCATTTTAAACCATACTTTAGTTAGCCTCACTACTTTACCTTAAAACGCCTGATCTGACACCCTCCCTACTTTGGGGAAATGGATAACAAACATTGTTTTCAAACTAATTATGCAGCATTAGTATGTGTAATCATTAGTCATGACACAATCAGGCAACCAAATAATGGTTAAAGTTAATGAATTTACATGTTCAAAGCAAGTATCAAATTTTTCAGAGTATGCACCTATGTAGTGGGATAAGAAATGCATGCTTACCTAACATCTACACAAATTGACAGAAAAGGTTAGGAACTATTAAAAAAAGCTTGCAATAATTATATAACTACCTCATCAAGTATCATATAATCCCATATTATGCTATCCTCACTACTATCATCATCAAGGTAGTGGTCTCCTCGCAAGGACTTTACATTGTTTCGCACAATATCATAGGTTGTTAGAAGAATGCCTTTGTCCTATCAGAAATGCAAAAAAGCAAAGTTGAATATTAGGCAAAATAACTAGAAATGTAAAGAAAGGTACCTCAATATTAATAATTACTCTCTCATTGTGAAGATAGCAGAATCATTAACTCTGAGATACCTGCAGTACATACTGTAGCTCATATTGCCGAGTTCTTGGACATGTTGAGTAGTATCTGTGGAATAAACAATGGGTTATTAAAAAAAAACTCATTAATATGAAAGCAAGTGTCTAGTGATATATTATAACAAAAATAGTCATCCTAATTATATACCCCAACAAAACTTACTCTCTTGTCTTCTCAGAAAGCCCAACAACAGATAATTCCTTGACCCAGTGAGATAGCAGTGTTTTAGGGGCCACGACCAATGCCCTCTTGATCAAATGTGAATGAAACAACCCAGATAAAAATCCACATATCTGAGAAAGAAACAAATCAAAGTCATATACTTTTATAGTGCACGTCCTAAATTCAACTACACAATAGACTGCTTCCTCACCTGCATTGTTTTCCCCAGGCCCATGTCATCCCCTAAGATTCCACCCTTTCCCTTACAGTGAAGAGACCAGAGCCATCTCAACCCATCACGCTGATGTGGATACAACATTTTCGCAATTCTACCAGGTAATGTGTACGTAGATCTCGGCCCTCTCAAAGTGATAGAACCCTCAAACTCAGGAATAGTGGTGTCGCTATCCCCACTCAACATATCAACAGCAGCAGAACTGTCACCCTTCATATTGAGCTTACCACCTTTCCTGTCCACTTTCATTACTTCTTTCCTATTAGATAAAATTACACAATCATCCTCCTCCTCCTCAAAATTGCTCTTACTAGATTGTCCTAGCCTTCTGGGTTCACTTTTCTTCATTGTCAGCTTGTTGTTCAGAGTGCCATGTGCTCTATTCTCAAAATTAGCAGCCTTGGACTTACCTTTCTCTTCTTCGTCGTCAGAACTAGAAATATAAGATCGCCCCACAGTCACTAACTTTTCATTAGCCTTTCTGGGTTCAACTTTTGTTGGTCTTGTACTGTATTCCCTGGGTTCATGCATCATACTTCCACTGCTATCTCCCCCAAACTCACTCTCCTTGTACTCATCCACCAGATTGTCTTCAGCACCACCTCCAGCTTTCTTACTGGCATCTGATGAGGCATCAGACCTACCAGATGAATGCGAAAAAGAAGATCCGGCACTAGCATATTCAGGTAAATCAGCCTTCTCCGCCTCAGTAACTTCATGAACTTTCTCCAAAGCTAGAGATTCTTCAACTGGATCAACCTTTCTAGGAACTCTCTTTTTCTCAATGGATAAAAGCCCAAGCCTAGAACTCAAGTCATTAAGAATATCCCTAATCTCATTTCCACCCCCATCATTACCATTATGGTTGTCAATGTTAGAACGAGGAAGTTGTCGCGGTGACTCAAAATCGGGAATATCATAATCGCAGGGCTCATCAAGTGCGGCACTATTGTGAGTATTTTCATCATTTTGGGTCGATACTTTGCAGAGGCGGCGTCTACCTTGAATCTTAATCTTCACAGGGTTTTGTACTTCTTTTTGTTCTAGAAATAGAAATGCAAAAACAAACAAAAAAAATCCAGGATAAGAAACCACAGAAATTAGTGTAAAGAAGCATAAACATATACAAAAACATAGGCACAGAGTTGGGAGAGAGTACTGGGAGGAGAAACTGAACCAATGTTTCCAGAGAAATTGGCTGTGTTATCATCATCTTTAACTTTATCTTCGAGATTTCCAAAATTTTCAGAGGCATCCAAAGGATTTTGCGGTTCTTCATTAGCTTCTATTCAACAAAAAAAAAAAAAAAAAGTAATAAAAAAATGCGTAAGACCCCAAATTTGTACATAGGTGTGCAAATACATGCATAAACAGAGAGATGAATTGAGACAGTACCGAAAGGAGAACCCAAAGAGAATTTGAGCATGCAATCATCGTCTTCATCGTCATATTGGGGCTTTACAGCAGTAACAGATTTGGCCTCTAGCTCAGAAAGGTTTTGTTTTTCTTCATTTAGTTCTACAAAATTATTCAAAAGCAATAAACAAACAAAACCCATTTAAGAAGCCAAAAATTGGTTTGCTCGGATATGGAAATAGCGAAGAAGAAATAGAGAGAGTACTGAGAGGAGAATCGAAATCAGTGATGCCAGAGAACTTGGGAATGTAATCGTCTGCGTCGTCCCAGAGCTTGGCCATCGATGGCTTCTCTTCATCTGCTTGAAAAGCGATGATTGACTACAGATTTGAACCCAGAAACCAGGAAATGAAGAGACAGTAAGAGAGAGAGAATAGGTACCAGATGGAAATGAAGGTCGAGGAGTGGAGTGCTGTTGGAGAAAGCGATAGTGACTATCGTTGAGACTCACTGGTTTCCTGCTGCTTTTCGTCTTGTTCTTGTCCGCCATGTTTCTCGAATCCAACCAAAAAACAGATTTTGAATTTGGGGGATTTTGATCAATATTTATAGCAACACGACGATGAAGAAGATGAAGAAGATGAAGAAGAAAGTGGGTTTATTGGGATTTTCAAGGATGTTACGTTCCCTCTCATTTTTCAAATTTGGGTCACTCCCTCACTGATCGGAGCGTAGCAGAGGGATCCAATTGGTATTTTCAATTTTGATCTCAGTCTTATTTTTATTTAAATAATGAAATATGATTGCA
>JAYMTH010001252.1:0-15640 GCA_036897465.1 Pelargonium australe | reverse complement strand
TATATTATTGCCGTAAAACTTATATTATTGCAGGGAACTCATATTTTCCGATGATGATATGAATTTTCCAGCAATAATATGAAGTTTCTAACGAAGATATGAATTTTCCGGCGATGTAATCAAATAAATAAATTGTAAAAATATTTTATAATTTTCATTTTAATTTTTTAGATCATTTAAATATTTCGGCAACAATATTAATTATAAAAAAAATTCCAGCAACAATATGAATTTTTCGACGATGATATGAGTTTTTCGGCAATGATATGAACCAATATGAATTATCCGAGATGATATGAGTTTTTCGACAATAATATGAGTTTCTTGACGATGATATAAATTTTCCGGCAATAATATGAAGTTTCTGATGAAGATATGAACCAATATGAATTTTTCGATGATAATATAAGTTTTTCGACAATAATATGACTTTTTCGGCGATGATATGAACCAATATGAATTATCTGACAATCATATGAGTTTTCCGGTAATAATATGAGTCTTTCCACGATGATATGAATTTTCTGCAAAAATATGAATTTTTCGGTTAACTAACGACCATTTTAACAGAAGCTAACGGCGGAGACTACTTTGGTTCAAAAATTGATAGCACATGGACCAAATTAGTAGATTGACTATTTTGGTTCATTCTTGATAGTATAAGGACTATTGTGGTGTTTTATTTTTTATTTTTTGATTTTTTTATTTTTTTTATGATTACTATGCATAACTAACTTTTCAAAATTAAAATATGACATTTTAAAAAGGAAAAAAAATACAAAACAAGCATAACTCTTATTTTGTGATGAGCGGAGTGTAAGAAAAGTTAGAATCACAATTCACAAGGGTGGTAGTTTGTGTTTGAGCGCAATATTCGTATCAGGTTGAACATAATATTTTATTAAATAATTAATTCGAATTCAACATGATTATTAAATATCGGATTGAGGCGCTTCATCCCCTCAAGATTTAAGGCTTGAGCCTCTCTTTAGATATGTGAGTGAAACTCAAGATAAGGATCTCCCCTCGGTTTGAGGCACTTGGTCCTCTCGAGATTAGGTCAATTGTTCTTCGTGTTCTTCGAACATTATTCGAATAAATTCGTACGGTCTTCGAAAATTTTTGAATCTTCAAAGATAATGATTTTCACGCATGAGACGGTCTCTCATACACACGTCTAGAGTCTCCGCTTTAAGGGGCGTTCATATGCGCAGGAACCAAATGCAAGAGTAGAGATCCAATACTCCACTCGAGAGTTTCGGACCTTAGTCCCCACACTAACAAAGTCCTACTTGCAGAGAGTCTCAAGATTGCCACTTTCAAGACTCCCAAGACACAACTTGTTTTAATATTTATATGATATTTTTTGAATGATAATTAACATAATTATGTTAATTAGATTAAGTTTACGACATTTACTCCCACCGTCTTAAAATGATTGTCCACCTTTCTATTTTGAGAAAAATTATGATTGTCCACCTTTCTATTTTAAGAAAAATTAAGGTTGAAGTTAGTGAGGTATGTTTAATATTGTATTCTCATGATCATGTGTTGAAAAGATCTAACTAACTTTTTATAAGGATATTATTGACAATTCAGGCATAACTAAATTACTAAAAAAAAAAAACAATACACAAACATGACACTCATTTTGGGACAGATGGAGTAATTAATTATCGAGTAGCATGTGCTGGTCTTGTCATGCCAAACATATTAATATTGTTGTGTGCATTGTGGCATGTCAACTCAACCCATTTATTAATAAACGATCATAAACATATTGTATTCATGTTACTTATTTCGACACGGATACTAAACATGTCATGCTCGTGCAATTTGTTATATAGCACCCTATTCACCTTCAACAAAACACGAACACAGCATGCACAAATTGCCCCCGGTCTGGAGAAAAGCATGCCATGACAAGAAACTTATTAGATCACTGTGACTGAAGTTCTCTACCAGGAATAGTTTCTGCCCAAATAAAACTTATTACAATGGATGCTGATATTAAAGCAGCAGCCAGCAACATCAGGGCTCTTCATAGAATAGAAGAAACAAAAGGAAAAGATGGGCATCTAAGTCCATTTAAAAACATAAAACAACAATTCAGCCAAACTGGGATGATGCAAGAACCCTCCCTTTAAGCATTCATTCCGCCTGTGCCCAAATCAATCCAATCTGCAATAAACCATAGATTCCGTCACTTTCATTTTTCAAGCAAATAAGTCCACAACACAGGAATCAGAATTTGACAGCTTTGGATTTGAAACAAAAGAAATTGATTAAGAATGAGAAGTAGGAATGGCAATGGGAATGAGAATTTCATGCCAAAAAATCACAATCCATACATGAATGCTACCTTATTTCATTCTTGAACAGAAATTCTAATCCTATCGCTACCTTAGATTCTCCAATCCTCTCCATTCTAATTGTCAGGGTACAAGAAAGTAACATGACTTACTCTAATAAGCATGTCGACCCAAATATGTAAACAAACGGTGCATAATCAAATTGATTTGGACAACTTTGACACAAGTAATGAGAATCACATTCTCATTCCTGAACAAAAATTCATCCAAACGGCACATTAGATCCTCCTTTCTATTCCTCGGTGTACAAGAAAGTACAGGTTTCTTTTGCCCGACTTACTCTCATTAGCACGTCAACCCAAATATGTTATCAAATGATAGATATTCAAATTGATTCAGATTCAAGATGGATAGAAGTAACAGTTTGGTTTCCAGCATGCAAGATATGCACAAACAATCCAGAGTTACTAACAGATTTTAAGTATTGAATACGAGTAAATGCTCAAAAGTATAGCAAACTGTACCCAAATCAGATTTCAGGATCAATTATACATCAACAAAGCATCAAGAATGTTCATCAATAAATATAAAAAAACTCTCAATTATACATCAACAAAGCATCAAGAATGTTCATCAATAAATGTCAAACAACTCTTGACGTATAGTTCAGCATATTATCAATTTTCAAACAATTACCCGCTTAAAATAAATTCTAACTAAACCAATGACAACCATCCAATTAATATTTTATGATATGGTTGAACTAACGATCATGTTGGTTCAAATACATCTCAAAGAATTTGAAAGTGTACAAGTATTTGCACATACAGCTAATCATTAACCTCAAGTATATTTGATCAGTTCTTACAGAAAAGGTTTATATGAAGAAGAAAGACACACTTATCAAGGAGAGAGTTTGCATGTATTGTATTAAGGAGAAAGTATTGGCATGTATAACTACAACACAACACATATAAGGTTTCAAATATTGTTTTAACAAGGCACTCCAATAGGAGAAGACGGTTTAAACTTTCCATTAACTGCAAACATTACCCTCTTGGAAGGTGAACAATTACCTTCTTCTATTTTTCTAAACAAGCAATTTAACTTGATTTAAATGGGTGATAGTTTAAAAGCTTTGGGAGTAGCTGAAACATGTACCTCATGCCCATATGAAGAAAAGACAAAAATACAACATATCAAACATGATACTTCAATACATGTAAATTTATTATTTGATAAATATAATTTGTAAGAACTATATATTTTAACAATATTAAAGTTAAATTTAACAACAAACGTATCCAATCAAAATCCAAGTTGTCTTTATCAGAAACTAAAACAGAAATGGTTGTCATAGAATAATTATCACTTGATAAATAGCTCATCCTGTTTAATGTAAATTACTATACTCTTATTCATTAAGGATAACAAAAAATTGTTGTGGCTTGTTTAGGTGTAACAAATAATAACCGATTTCCTTATATATGTAGGAGTAACCTATGAAGTTTGAAGAAAGTGGTTCAAATTATTTCACTATGGGTGAAACCCAATTTAAAGTGCGAATAAAGTCAGTCAAGATCAGACAAAGATTCTAAAAATCAGCTCAATACAGATAAAATAATATCACTAAAATTGTGCTAATCAATCTCCTATCTTCTAATTTTCAGCCACCCCAATACTACTCTTCAATCTCAAGGTTACCACTTGAGATTGGAATGAGTGATGGCTAAAAATGGATCATGGCAGTTATCTTGATGTGATGTTGATGAGAGAGTGTTGCTGACGTATCAGTGACCTCATGACTGAGGGGCTACTTAGTATTAGTTTAGTCGAATGGGGGGCCTAGTGACTATATGCATAGTGTAACCTCATGACACAAAGACAACGTTTTGGTAGTAGTTTGGTCAGATGAGAGACTCAATGACTATTTATATTTTTCCTCAAGGCAATATAGCCTTTTAAAGAGGCAGCATTAGACATCCCAGAAGTGAATGTCATCTTCAATTGCAAACATAAAAAAACTTGCATGATGAATAGTGGTGGTCAACACCACCAGAGTTATCCGGTGACAAAGATGGATTGGGTCGAATTGACAGCCTCTTATGAACATAATGATGTCGGTGGCAAGACACAGCTCGCCAATGAAGGATATTACATAATTCAGTAAGTCTTCAAAGAATATCGACATAAAATCATATCATGACCAACTTTTAGAAGCACATTCAAATAAGAAACCAAAGAAAAACGCATATTATTGACCTTAGTTTCCATTGCGCAAACCTTTTACATTCCTCAACTTACATCACGAAGTTCCTTTTTCCTGTTTAAGGATAGTTTACACATCCCAGAAAAGTCCTAAATAGAACGCTCAATCGAGAAAAATAATGCAACATGGGCATGCACAAGTACATGTACCTGCACATGCTAAATGCACCATTTGCATTTAGAAAGATTAGTTTCTCATTTTATCTTTAGCATGTAGATTGAAAAAAGTGAATTTCTTCCACCATATTGATAGTTTTCAACATTCAGTAATGATTCCCACCACTAGTCCACAATAAACGGTACAATTGCCCACCCAAACCCGGCCATAAGCATAAAACAAATTAGCATCAAGAAACTAGTCTTTACAACTCATCAAGTTTTCCACAAAAGTGCTTAATTTAGTGAAATCTTCCATTCAATACTATTTACCGATTTGGCTAAGATTACACTGCATTGCTTTAGAGACAGTTTTATGTTTTTGCGAGTACATATAAACAAAAGGTTGGAAGAGAATTTGCTCTTCACTAAAACTCCAATCACCATTCACTCTTCCATTCATTGAGCTAATTGAAATTGCTTCTCAGCCAATGTAATGTAAGAAAATCTCACAAGCCTAACACCATATTCAACAATCAAACAGCTACAATACTTGAGAACCTTAAGGCATGACTTCATGAGATTTCAGTTTAAAATCCATTATGTTCGATATCAAGTTCCAAAATCCACATACAACATGCAGTACTACAGAAAAATCATGAATCTCCCTATACAAAATTCTTGTTAATGAACTATTTATGTTGAACTTAAAACCAAGTAAAAGTAATCAGATTCCATGAATTCTAATCTTTCCTTTTCAAGTGCACCAAATGTCCCAAAACATTTGTGCTATTAGACATTTTATTTGCAAACGTCAATGATAGTTTTATTAGTGCTCGAATTTTCCCACGTACCCAAATTGTAACAATTTTCAGGTAACTATAAATAATCTATAAATGACACGATCATAAATAGCCCATTAAAATGGAATGGAGGGACTAGTTCGCTCAATATCTTATTTGAATGTGGCTCCCAAAAGAAACAAGACATTCCAATCAAGGTAATTAGATTTCTGAAAATTTTAAGGCAGTCAAGACAAAACCCACTATTTCAAACGATTAAGAATAGTCAGCTTTCAGTGTATCTCCCCATCTAAGGCTGACAATTCATGTTTGCGGGTCATGTTGAAAGTTTAGTATTATGTTCAATGGTTCAACCCAAACAGACAGACGATGAACACAACTCATTTATGAGTGGGTTCACATGAACATCCAACAAGTTTAGACAATTTATTCAAAATTACACAACACGACACATTTAACTAAACTGACTCGACAAAGGCCAGATATATGATTATATGAGACACATTTAATTAATATGGGTCATTTTTTACCGATATGTTTCAAAACTATATTTTTATCCTTAAATGTATGGGTCATTAAATGGGTTACACGACCTGTGTAGGGTTAAATAGATTCGACACGAATCGGGCCCAATCAGTAAACAGGTTGAGTCAATCAACACAAACCGCACACAAATACAATTAAGCTGAACCCAAACCTACTTGAATTCGGACTGATCAGAAAACAGATTGACTCAATCGATACAGACCCAACACAAACCCATATAAGCTCAACCCAAACTTACTTAAATTCGCACTACTGGTCAGTAAACAGGTTGAGTCAATCGATAAAGATAAGTTGGAACCAAACCTACTTAAATTTGAACCGATTTAGTGTCATGTCACATGAAATTACCCAAATGCCAGTCCTATCCTCGTCCTCCTCAGGAATCAAACTAGACAAAAAAATGAAGGCAATCGAAAATATTAAGAAAATGGTGGGACAATACAATACCTTGAACAATGGAAGATAAAATCATTCATCCTCCGCCGCCGGCTCTTTCTCTTGTTTTGGACCTGACAAAAAAAAAAAAAAAAACCAAAAAACGCAAACCGATCATTCTCTAACCCTAGAAAACAAAAATTGGAAATTGTGACGAAGAGAGTGGAGAGGTAAGAAACCATGGACATGGAAGGGACGTTGGTCCTTTCCCCAGCCGAGGCCGCGAGTGGAGTCCATGTACTGTTGGACAAGGTGGCGGCATTTCTGAAGATGGTTGTTGCCTTCGATGCGGTAGCACCAGCGGAGCTTGTCCCTCAGAATCTTGGCCTTCTCGATTTGGATCCACTTGTCTCTCACAATATGCTCCCTCATCTCGAGAAACGCCGCCGGGTCCTTGTGCGGATCCGCCGGATCGAAGTCCGGCGGCGAGTCATCGAAGTCCGGCACTGGCTTCCTTCTTCCCATTTTCGCAAGTGATGATGGTATGTGATGCGATGCGATGCGAAGTGAAATCAAACCAAAACCTATAAATGATGAATCAATCTCTGTTTCTGCACATTTGTAATTGTTGGGCCCAACTTCTACTAACCTCATCTTGTTTTCAGCCCACTAAATTTCAACCCATAACACTCTACTTACATACCACCTAAGTTTTAGGTCATTCTAGCAAGTGAAATTTGTTTCAAAATACAGGTGAAAATTGGGAAAATTATACATATCTATCATGTACTTTAGGCATAGTACACATATTTTTCCTCCACTTTAGTTTGTACCTATTACCACCCATATACTATGTCACTTAAGTTTCTGTCCAAAACTCCATCAATTGTGGTAAAATGACCAAAATACCCTCTAACTTAAAACAAATGCAACACCAAACAGACACTTAGCTTTAAATGAAAAAAAGTAAAAAATAAAAAAAGAAATAGATCTGTAACCTCTGTCTTCTTCATCTATTCATCGGCAGATCTCTCTTCGGCGACGGCTCACGGTGACTCCAACTCACGGCCACTCGCGGCTCACGGCGACTCCGCGACCTCGAAGGCGACCAACAACCAGCGACCTCCGCGACCTCCACCTCATCCACGACCGCCACCATGTCCACCGGTGAGTTCCGGCGTCTCTCTCTGCAACGAGGAGCAACGACGACGAGCATGGATTCCTCGACGGCGACCAGACGCCGTGGGTTCTCCACTGGGGATATTTGAGCGAGAGTTTCAGATCTCGTGGTCAGAACGCTCACGGGTGTCCATGAACGCTGGAGACAACCAAAAATACACAGAACGAAGAAGAGGGGGACAGAAGCGTACCTGGAACGTGGACGGCGGTGAAGGAACCCTCGCTCTCCCTCTCGGCTGAACCACAGAGGATAAGGCCACGTGTTAGACTCTCATTGTGCCTCGCATGTGTATGCCACACGCGTCGTGCATGGGGGCGCGTGAGTCTGACGCTTATGCTTTTTCTTTCGTTTTTTTTTTTTATCATTTTGGGTTCTTTTGTGATCAGATTCAACTTTCATTTGAACGGTAGTGCTCATTGCATTTTATTTTTTAAATATGAGTATAATGTTGAATATATTCAGAGGAGTCAAATTTCAAACCGTTTTTGCGAGTTCGAACTGATCGACTACTTTTTCGTCCAACTAAGATAGTCATGTGTCGCTCTGTCACTGGTAAATTTATTTCCAATTATTTTATGCCAAATCAACGTGACTACCACATTACTGGTCACATCAACAAAAATATACAATAAAAACAATTGTTTAATATTGTTTAAATTTCATGTAGAACCACTTAACGGAGAAACTAACGGCATAGACCATTTTAAAATAACGGCATAGACACCTTTTGCTAGGGGCACCCCTGAACTATTTTTTGTAACTTTGGACTATCCTAAAGTATGCAGAACTCATTTTGTCTGTTAACTTTAACGGAAATTGACCATCTCTCATCATGTGCACTACACATGACTTCCAAAAAAAATTAAAATGACAAATTTGTCATTCTTCTTCATTGTTCAAGAACAAGTGTATGAAGGTTCGCTGAAAACTTTAAAGTTTCACCGGAAACTTCAAAGATTTGTCGAAAACTTCAAAGTTTTTTCCAAAACTTCAAAACTTCGTCAGAAACTTTAAAGTTGAGACTGTTAGTGACTTGAGCAAGAAGACATCAACGAGCAAGGAGAAGATGCCAGCTCCATTTCAGGGACCACTGAGCATGCTTAAATCTGGTGGGGAGGAAGATGTTCTACTGCGTCGCAACTCTAGGGTCCGAGTTACACCTCACCAGCTCAAGTAGTATATAATGGAGTGATAGAATCAATTTAGATTTGTTCTTGATTGTATGGTATATTTCTTCCTACTCTGTTCTTATTTGTTTTACAGACTCATTTCTTGTACTCGATTTTTAGTATTTGGTTAGTATCGATTGTACACGTAGTTAAATGGAAATACCATGGAAGCTCCGTTAATGAGCTGAGGCACCTTTTCAATTGTCTCTATTGTTCAATTTATGGTTTGATCTCTTAGACATATCATTTTGGTGCTTTCATTGAACCTTTCGCCAAAATGGGGAATCCTCCAACTCAGGGAGAACGAATAACAACTTTAGAAAAGGGACAGGAAGCGATCTTAACTAAACTCACAGATTTTAAGGCACAACAAACAAGAATGGAAGTTAAGTTGGATCAACTTTTGGCTTGGATGGCCACATCTCAGAAAATGAAACAACTAGAGAGTCTAGGTGTGAGTACATCATCAGGCTCATTAATGCAAGAAACAAATTTATCACATGTGATTCTACCCGAAAAATCATAAGTTTAAAATCAAATGAATACACGACATGTGGCGCCTGAGAGCCACGTCACCAAACTCACAACTATGAAGTCTGACCAGAAGTCACATGTCTAAGGCACCAAACAGGCGCATCAATTGCTCGCCTCTGAAGCTGTTGGCGACATCCAACATCGCTCGGCGGCATTGAAGTCTACCATCCATGTTGGTCAGTCACGCGCGTCATCCATGTTGGTCCATCTACCATCCATGTTGGTCAGACACGCACGCCAGCCATGTTGGTCCGCCTACCATCCATGTTGGTCAGTCACGCAGGCCAGCCATGTTGGTCTGCCTACCATCCATGTTGGTCAATTACGCGGTCCAGCCTTGTTGGTTCGCCTACCAACCATGTTGGTTAGTCACGCGCGCCATCCATGTTGGTCTGCCTACCATCCATATTGGTCAGTCACGCGCGCCATCAATGTTGGTCCGCCTACCAGCCACGTTGGTCAGTGACGCGCGCCATCCATGTTGGTCCGCCTACCATCCATGTTGGTCAGTCACGCGCGCCATCCATGTTGGTTCACCACCCCATGTTGGTCCGCCTACCATCCATGATTGGCCAGTCACGCACGCCAGCCATGTTGATATGTCTACTAGTCATGTTGGTTAGACACGCACGCCAGCCATGTTGGTCCGTCTACCAGCCATGTTGGTCAGTCATGCCCGCCAACCATGTTAGTCATTCATGCTCATCTGCACAGCGCGCCACGCGCCATCCAGCCAGCAAAGGCTCCAAGCCTCCTACGTGCCTCATTAGGGTCTTGGGACGTTGTCTCGCGTGACAGAGGCTCCCAAGGTCCTCATCGTCCGCTCCTGGTTCATGGGATGGTACGACGTGTCGGCCGCGTCCGACCAGCGTGCAACGTGGCATAATGCCAACCAATGCTCCAATCCTCTCCAAAGTGGGGTCCACCTCAATTCTGGCTAATCAAGTGCTGACACGTGGCACTTCCTTTGGGTTAGTATAAATACCCCTTTCACAAATGATGAAAGGGGGATTCATTCTCACAACTCACTTTCTCTCTCTACTTTCTCTCTCTAAAATGCTCTCAGGAGCTTCATGGTTACCAGTCGAGATCTCATTCTCACGCCTGAGGCGCCGTCCCGGAAACACCACCCCGGGTCATCGTTCTTTGGTGTCTTTGTCATCGCAGGTGACAAGTTCAAGATCGGCTGACGTGAATAGTGACCAATAAAAGACTTAGAACTTTTTAGGAATTCCCTTGCATACGTGGACAAGAAGACAACCACCTCAACATCCTAGTGTGTTTGCTTTTGATCCCGGTCAAAACAGGCGCATCAACATGTATTTGGGGAGTGAATGATAAGAACACTGTATTTTTTCCAAAACTTACTGGTAAAGATCCACTGGAGTGGATTGCTCGATCTGAGGCATACTTTGTGATCTACAGGACTAATGAATGGAGTAAGCTAATTTTAGTTGAGGCTAACATGGAGGGGTCTCTGATCAATTGGTTCAAGATTTCGAGAAAAATGGGCGAATTCAAGATTTCTGAGTCTATGGTGATTGAAATATTCATTGGGGGCCTTACATCTGATTTACAGAATGAATTGATTGTTACAAAACCAACTTCCATGTCTATGGCAGTTGGTCTAGCAATATTACATGAAATAAGATTCAAATAGACAAGAGTACCACTTGTCAAACCTTATTCCAAAACTTATCGATATCCAGCTACATTACCTACTCCAAATACCAAACCTATACAACCATAATCCACACCAGAGAACAACAAAATTATAACCCAATATGAGCTACAAAGAAGAAAGTAGTGTGGTCTATGTTTTACTTGTGATGAAAAGTATAGTTACACCCATAATTTCCCAAATAAATCAAAATTCCTACATATAAATGTCTGAAGAAGAGTTAGAACAAGATGATTTGTTTCTGGAACAACCAAACATTATTACTCCTAAACCTCCTCTAGTAAATGAGCAATCTGAGCAACCAACATTGTCATACTATGCTTTGGCAGGCACTAACAACACAACAACAATGAGATTTAGGGCAATTATTAATGGGATGCATATGTTAGTGTCAATAGACAATGTTAGCTCTTATAACTTTATACAACCAAGGATTGCATCAGCTCTAGGACTACCTATTGAGCCATGTTCTGACTTTTCAATAAAGGTAGGGAATGGTAAATATCTCAAGGCTATGGGACTTATCAAAGAGGTTTCAGTGATGATTCAATAAAATCTTTTCCCAGTTCAAATGACAGTGTTGCCAATTTAGAGTGTTGACATGGTTTTAGGGGTTCGATGGCTTGCTACATTAGGGACATACCTCACTGATTATACCAAGATGTTTATGAAGTTTTATTACAACAGTAAATTCATTCAACTTTTGGGAGAGAAAACTGAAGCAAAACACGTAGAATACAACCATATGACAAAGATGATTGATAAATATTTAATGGCTCACTTCTTTTTTACTTGAGCCTATTCAAGCTTTTGAGGAAGATGAGATAGACATGGATCCATAATTAGTTCTCCTGCTACAGCTTCACCATCATTTGTTCTCCAAACCTTCCACTTTGCCTCTAACTAGAGAACAAGATCATAAGATTCCTCTGGTTTCTAGAGCAGACCCAACAAATGTGAAGCCATTCAGATATGCACATTCTCAAAAGAATGAGATTGCGAAGATTGTCAAAGATTTACTCCAGGATTGATAGAGCCCAGTAACAACCCTTACTATGCACCATTAATTTTAGTCAAGAAGAAAGATGGAACCTACAGATTTTGTGTAGATTACAGAGCATTTTATGCAATAACAATCAAGGACAAATTTCTAATCCCAACACTTGAAGAATTATTAGATGAACTCCATGGATCTCAGTACTTTACTAAGCTTGATCTAAGGTCTGGTTATCATCGGATTCTACTGAATAAAGCTGACAAAGAGAAGACAACTTTCAGGACTCATTTGGGGCTCTATTAATGGCTTGTTATGCCCTTTGGTTTAAGCAATGCACCTGCATCATTTCAAACACTCATGAACCAGGTTCTTTAGCCATTTTTAAGGAGATTTGTATTAGTTTTATTTGATGATATTCTCATACACGGTAAGACCTGGAATGATCATATTCAGCATCTACAACAAGTCATTTCTCTTTTATCAGAACATAAGTTGTTTTTGAAGCTATCTAAATGCAGTTTTGGTCAGACAATTGTTGACTGTTTGGGCTTAGCAGTCTATTACAGAAGATTCATTCAAAACTATTCTAAATTGGCAGCTTCACTCACTGATTTGTTAAGGAAGGATGCTTTTGAATGGGATTCAATCACTGAAAAGGATTTCTTGGGACTTAAGGAGGCTTTAACAAGAGCTCCAATTTTGGCTTTACCTGATTTCTCAAAGCCATTTGTAATTGAAACAAATGTCAATGGTAGTGGGTTGAGAGCAGTTCTATGTCAACAGGGATACCCAATTGCTTTGTATTCTCAAAAGTTTTCCCCAAAATGCAGAAACAATCAGCTTACATCAGAGAGTTGTTTGCAATTGAACATGCAATAAAGAAGTGGAGATCATATATGTTGGGGAACAAGTTCATAATTAGAACTGATCATCAGAGTATCAAGGCAATTTGTGATCAAGTTTTGCAAATTCCTAAACAGTAACAATGTTTGGTTCAAATTTTGGGACATGGATATGCTCTTGAATACAAGTAAGGTAAAGAGAACAAGGCTGCAGATGGCCTCTCAAGATCTTTATTCTCTCTTACTGTAGTTTAAAGACCTAAAATTGAATTTCTGGATCAACTACAAAAGAAGATACACACAAATGTTGAAACTTTGAAAGTCATGACTTAGATACAAAAGGATTCTACAGTGCAGACACCATTTTCTTATAAAAGAGGACTATTGTTTTGGAAAGGCAAGCTATTTGTTCCCAGTGGCTCAGATCTTAAGTTTCACCAACTTCATGAATTTCACAGTTCACCAATGGAGGGACGTGTTGGGATTAAGAGGACTTACAAGAGATTATTTGATCATTTCTTTTGGGAAAAGATGTTGTCTGATGTGGAGAGTTTTGTTAACACATGCTCCATTTGCCAACAAGCCAAATCTAGTCAGGAAGCACCTGGAGGTCTTCTTCAACCCTTAGCTATTCCTTCTCAGGTTTGGTCTGACATAGCTATGGATTTTATAACTGGTCTTCCAAGTTCTAAAGGTTACACAATAATAATGGTGGTGATTGACAAACTGATCAGTAAATATGCACATTTTTCTCATTTAAAGTCCACCTATACTAGTGCATTAGTGGCTCAGAAGTTCACTTAAGAGATTGTCAGACTTCATGGAATGTCTGCAACCATTGCGTCTGACAGAGATAAAGTTTTCATTAACAAATTTTGGCAAGATCTATTCAAACTTCAAGGGAAAACTCTAGCTATGAGCACAACTTACCATCCCCAAATAGGGTCAATCTGAGCATTTGAATAAGACATTGGAGATGTATTCTAGATGTTTTGTGGCAAAGTTTCCAACTAAGTGGGTGGGATACTTACCTTGGACTGAACAATGGTACAACACTGCATGCCATACTTCAGCTAAGATGTGGTTGTCTCAAGATGAGGTCACAGAGGTAGTGAGGACGGGATGAGAAACTCTGAGTTCTAATCTTCTTTTTTCCATGGTTAGGGTATGAGACGCTCTTAATGATCAGAATGGTTCGTTTTAAGCAAATATTTTCTAAGAGTAGAAACAACTGGCAACAATTGTTCTTAAAGTTTAAGGCGACCATATGGACGAAGTTGTCGACCGCCTCTCGCCACCATTGTGTATGCCATCTGATTTGATAGTAAACTCGAAAATTGATTCAATGGCTTTGACCAGACCGCTACATCTCCTTCTCTACAACCACCTTCAGCTGCCCTGGGCACACACCAATAAAAAAACCTACTATTGAAATCTAAATAACAGACCATGTGTGATATATTATGACCAAAAGATACTCAAATTCTATCTTGGAGGAATGTTTGTGGAGATCCTAAATTCAGATACAAGGATATAGATGTGGGAAATAATTTTTTTACATTAATCCAGGTAGTTGTGGGTTGGTTTAAATATTGCACATTATATGTAAGCGTACAAGCACAATGCATTTGAGGTTTCCTAGGTTGTCTCTCGCCTCCTCCTTATAATAATTGCATAACAATAATAAGCATGTAAGGTATGAGTTCAATTACTAAGCAAACAAGAAAATCACACTATTTCATGTTGTTAAAGGTGAGCCACATTTGGCTAAATGAACTCTTACTGAGAATTGTTGTGAGGGAAGGAGCATGCATGCAAGCTTGGATTGTATATGAGGATGATGATGAGCAAATTCTTGAGCGAAAATAGTGCAAACAAAGTCGAGTTAGGGAAGGACAATATTGAAGTAGAATCATTGGGCAATGATGATGTAGTGAAAAATGGAGGCGTCCGAACATGATACTAAGAAGGGATTATCTAACAATGCATATGAGGATGATGATGAGCAGATTCTTGAGCGCGCCGGTAAAAGGAAAGCATATTGTCAAGGATGATGAAAGGGATTTACCATGGGAGAGGCACTTGAACGAGGGGTACCTACAAAGGAAGGAAAACATAATGAAAGAGGCATGGATTTACAAGCAATGAAGTTGATTTCCAAGAAGATCGATGGGGTTGGATGTGAATGTGTATGAAGAAGATCATGTAATTGAAGAGGTTGGGAACGATGTATTGGGGGTGATTGGACTCAACCCGTGCTCCATTCAGATGATAACGACGATGTTGCAAATATTAAGAAGAATAGCATTTCAATAAAAGTTTGGAATGATATTGCGGATTTGAGGGATGTGGAGTTAGGGATACATATATAGTTGGTTCCAGAATGCTAAAGTGTTTAGTGTGCTTAAGCCACTATGAATTAAGCTGAGAAGGGCGACTAATTCTACACAAACAAATGAATCAAAATAGGTTGAACTAGTATGCATATGATTTCAAACTCAAGAGACTTGGAGAACATTTTACCCTGATAATACATGTGATCGAGTAGTAGATAATCATTGGCTAGCTTTGAGGTAATAAAATTACTTTCGCTGAATTATGCAAGTACTTAGAAATTCTTAATAGAATAGGGTTAAAAATAGACATAGGGAAATTTGTTGGCATATATTATCTATTTAGTAAGGGGAAATTGCAGATAGCCACCCTGAAGTATACACCTTTTCCTCGTTGCCACCCTAAAATATTTGTTGTAACTTTTTACTATCCTAAACTATGCATCCTAGTGTCCGTCAGTTAACTCTAACGGAAAATCCATTTAAGTGGGTCATGTGCTGCTC
>JAYMTH010001251.1:0-15649 GCA_036897465.1 Pelargonium australe | reverse complement strand
CCACTCCGGCGTACGTTACCTCCAGCCTTTCCTCCGGAATCAGGATGAGCCGTTCCTTTGTCGTCTTACGCGGACTACGTTGAGCTTATCGATCGGATGGCCAATGAGCCGTCCGGCTCCGATCAGCCTCTCCTGTCCGTTGATCCTCTGGTCTGCTTCTTCTACAGCTCTGGAACGAGTTCCATGGAGCCGAAATTGATTCCGTACTTCGATTCTACACCTTCGAGAGCAGCGTCTTTTCTGGCTCACCAGAGCTCAGGTGCTTTACTGCGAAGGTGAATTCGTTTTTCCCTCTGCGGATTCAATTGTGTAGCCACTGAATCAGGTCAAATTTGATGTTACAGATGTAGGAAACAGAGTTGATTTTTGATTTTGGATGCTTGTTTGATACCTTACTTCGATTCTCCACTTTCGATAGTAGTGTCTTTTCTGGCTCACCAGAGCTCTGATGCTATGCTCAGATACTGAATTCATTTTATTTTTTCTTTGCTGATTCAAATCTGTAGCAACTGAATTAGGTCTAATAAGGTTGAATTTGATGTTAGTGGATGTTTGTTTGGGTTGTTTTTGCTAGTCTGAAATGTAAACTAGGAAAAATAGTGCCATATTCAACTCAGTGTGTGAGTTGGGGTGAGATTAACATGAGAAGGAGTCAGTGTGAGTTCAAGCCCAAACTATTTGGAGTTTGGACATAACTGATGGTATCAGAGTCTAACTCGTCCCATCGAAGACACACTCGTATCCACTTGAGATTGGTTGAGTCAAAAAGGATGCCAAGGCTCAAAAGGTGGGGTGTGTTACGGTCTGAAGAAGAGAAAAAATTCTTGGATTTGATTTGAAATGTTGTAATTCATATACATTTATGATGTTTGGAAAAACATAGAATTTCAAATGACAAGGTAAGAGTTGTCATTTGAAATCCCATGCTATGGACATATTTTGAATTCTATTGGATTTGACTCAAATTCAAATCTGAATTCTTTGGGCATCCAAACATTGATGTGATGTGGATCAAATCCCGATTTCACATCAATTCTAAATAGACCATCTATAGGATCACTAATTTGACGATGATAGAGTTTCGGTGCCATTTACAAGTGATTGACCACCCTCCAACAGCTGGCCGGAATATTTTAATGTGATTCTACCCAAAGCTCAAACTATTTGGTCCATTATTGTTCCTTATGAGGGCATCTGTGAATAAGATCCTAGGGTACATATGTGTGTGTGCGCACGTGCATGCATTAGCAATTGAATTAGGTTGAATTGTATAGTGGCCATCTTTGGTTGAATTAAGTCAAAAATGATCTTTCAGATTTACTAACATTGATTTATGAATTTGGATGTTTGTTTAGGTTGTTTCCTCCGAGGCCAGCAGTGAATAAGATCCTAGGGTTTATATATGCTGGCAATGTCACCTACACTAAAGGTGGAACCAAGGTTATGGCAGCCTCTGCATTTCCATTGCAGAACAGCAAGCCTAGCTTGTCCCAATTTCTTACCATGTGTGCTAGTCCCCGAGATGTCATTCTTGGATCAGATTCCAAGCAGCAAATGTATTGTCATCTTCTCTGTGGGTTGAGGAACTCCAATTTGATTGATGGGATTGTTGCCCCTTATGCTGAGGGATTGGTTAGGGCAATTAATATGCTGGAATCCAAGTGGGGGCAACTCTGCAAGGATATTGAACATGGGTTTCCCAGTTATGAGATTACTGATGATGCTGCTATGAGACAGTGGTTGTGACTACTTTTAGAGGACTATATCGCTACCGTTTGGGTGATATAGTGAGGATTGTTGGATTCTACAACGAATCGCCACAAATGGAGTTTGTGATGAGATCTTCTAAAACTGCTTTCGAGTTAGTAACTGAGAGAGACTTGATGTCTGCCATGGAAAGTTTTCGAGCTGTGCTGAGAAATGATATGGCTGCAGAGATTAAAGAGTTTGCGTGTTTCTTGGATTTGGAGTTGAGCCCGAAGCAGTTGAAGGTGTTTGTAGAAATTGAAGAGGGATGTGTGTCTTTGCAATCAAAGATGTCAGAGGAATTGGTTGTTCTTAAAAAGTGTTGTTCGTCTCTTGAGGATGGCTTGGGGGGTATTTACAAAGTCCAGAAGGATAGAGGACAGATAGGCCCTTTGTTGGTATCCATTGTAAGGCCCGGTAGCTTTGATAGGTTACTGCAAGTTGCCATCGAAAGTGGAGCACCAGCTAGCCAGTATAAACCACCTAAGATTATTAGAAGTCGTAAGATTGCTGAACTAATGGAAGGATCCACTTTTGTGACTGTATGTCTGGATTCTCCAGACAGCTGAGGCCCTTCGAAATGGGATGGATTTCGGATTCTCGCAAACTCACTCCTGCATTGCAAAACTTCTGTGTCTTTTGATCAAATGAAGGAACTTTTTTGGCTCTTATAATTCAACCAATCTAACAAAATCATCTCCTTTACTATATCAAAGCTTGGAAGTTGGAGATAAGTCGTATGTAGATTCAGCAGAAGAACCCATTGGTAGCTCTGACAAGTTATTGGAAGTTGACATGAGGAATGGAGCACCAAAGAGCCAATATAAACTACCAGAGATTATAAAAAAAAATTGTGTTATTGTTGATTTATGAATCCGTTCTTGTCGCTTTTATGTTTGGATTCTGCAGACAGACGTGTTGGAGTATCACAAAATTCAGCCCTCCATTACTGAAGTTACCTTTTAAACTCTGCAAGGAACTGCCAAGAGCATGAAATCTCAGGGACTGTACAATACTGAAGCAAGAATAAATGGAATGCTTGGTTTCTGGAGTTGGAGTCAAGTCATATATATCTGGCGTAGACGGCTTAAATCCATTTCAGTATGCCATTTGCCATAATCTTCCGTTATGGAAATTTTAACTTGTAACAACTGTTCTTATTGCTGCTTTTGTTGTTACTAGATGTGATGTGACAAATAAATTCTATGAAGATTCACAGTTATATATCTTTTGCTTCGGTATATTACCAAAATTCCATCTATATAGTTTATGCAAATACTATTCTATCTATATTGCCAAGAGAAATTTATTGGAACTTTGATTATGGCAGTGATTCATTGGTGTAATTATTCTTCTCTACAATATCTTTACTTATTGACTTTTCCTTACTATATATTTCCAGGGAGCCTTCTGGATCTCCATTTTAAAGCCAGTATTGTAAGTTGGCACTTCTCCAATATCAGATTGACTTACTGTATGTGGCAATTGATGTGTTATGTTTATTTAAAACTTAGTGCAAAATAACATAAAACATGATTTTAATTCTCTAGTTCTGCATAATCAAACTTCATCTTCTCGAGGAAAAATGGGCTTCCACATAAATATCACAGCATCAAAGTATTTTCTTAGTAGTTCTGAAGCTTATACCTTCTCTTAAATGTGCACATATGCTTTCAATATTCATATGACTATATTCTTGAGAGGATGATCCTTAATTCGGTTTTCTGCTTCTCTATGTGCTAATTGCTGCTTGAAGTTGCTCCAGGGTTCTCCCCTTTGTTTCAGGCACCACCTTGATGATGAACAATATGGCCAGGCCATTGGTTGCTGCATAAAGAAAAAAGGTACCTGGAAGGACAAACAAGAGCACTAATAAGGTAACAGTGGTTTCCATTTCCATTGTACATTTTTATTACCATGCCTATAACTTTCATTCGTTATCGTTTCTTAGGTGAAGTAAAAAATGAGAAGTTCTGGTTCTATATACCGTAGGAACTCCATGTCATAAGATAGTTGAAAGTGTAGGAACATGCCCATGCTACACCCCAGTTCACCAATGTTGCTAGGCTTCCTGCTGTCCCTTTAATATTTATTGGGAATATCTGTTTTAAACGCAATTTGTGTATCAGATATGCATTAAGATCAAATTGTTAGGGTTGATGAAAATCTTGCAAATTCTGATTACCTCTGACATCACAACCCACGGAACTGCACCCATTCCTATTGAAAAAGATACTATGTATAGCTGAAGCCAAGTTATTGTCAATATCAGAAAGGAGTGATAGAATTGTCATTTTAGATATAGTTAGAGATTAATTGGAGCAGAGAATTTGATTGGCAAGAGCTGATAGAATTACCAGGAGGCCAAGTACTATAAGAATGGGGACTGATTCGAGTGCCAATTCATGAGCCTGGTTCACAAGATGATTATAGTTTATAACGCGTAAAAGTTTGAGAAACACAAACAGAAAGCTTTTTGGATTTGAAGTTAGATAGTTACCTTCATGTAGAATGCGATCCCTGATAGCAGACAGCCAAGGACTAGTCCCGTTGCAGAAACCTGAAATACAGTAAATAGAACGAATCCATTTTGGTTTTCTTTCGTGGAAAGTATTGTTTAGAGTGAGCAACATTTTCTACTAGTACTTAACATTAAAAGAGGCTTTCTTCCGGCTTTATCTATCAAAGTTGCACCTAATGCAGTAACTGCGATCTGCAAAACATATACATTTTAAAGTGATTCCCTGCAGAAAGAGATATAGGGGTGTGCTTGGTTTGGAAAGTTAATCTTAGTTTTCAGTTTCCAATATATTTTTTATTAAAATAGTTTGTTTTGGGCTGTCCCTGTCTTGAAAGACATGAAAAGAAGGAAGTTTCGGAAACCAAGCACACTCTATATCTGTAGGCAACTGTAATTGTGAGAGTCGGAAACCTGGAGGCAGGCATAGATTATAGTTCCAACCCTGGCTGAAAACCCTGAAAAATCACATAGATAGTAACTGGAGTTGTTAATTATTACTGAGTAAGCTCATAAATAGTAAATGCTCAAAAGTCTTTGATTAGATCTCTCAATCTCGAACTTGGAAAATGAAGATATGTCAATGCTAAAGAGACAATTCATAGTTGAATGTATTGTTTTGCCTAGTTTATTCCATTTACATTCTGTACCTGAGGCTTAATCATTTGGTTTGGTTGGATCCATAGTGAGCTTAAAGGTGTTCAAAACGATGTTCTTTTTAAAGGGGCATACACTAGGACACTTGCATCCTTGAGCAGGAAAAAAAATGTTTACCTGCTGAGTCAAAAATATTGCTGAGATAAAAAACTATTCCATTGATTCCACCAAATTGTTGACAGACCATCAATCCAACTCCTATCTGGGATTCAGCAAATATTTATTCAAATATTAAGAGTTAAAAAGGGTTGAAAATTCCTGAGTCTTAATTTTTTGCAGTTTACTAAGTAGTTGAATTGGAAGAAACAATCCTAAATTTGTTTAGAGAGAGAAGATATTACAGTGACTGAACGCAAGTATCTTCTTTGGAATAAGTCCAGCAGTTTTGCCTTTGGGAGTCGATCAAGAGTATCTATATATTCCTGTCAAGCAATGATATAATTTATATCGATAATATCATCTTCTAAATACTTTGATACCACTGTTTATGAAGAGAAGAATTTATAGTACTTGAATTTCAGCGGTTTCATGAGATATGTCAGCATCCTTGCCGCGAAGCTTTTGTAGTGCAGACTTGAACTCTTTTTCTCGTCCTGTCTTTGCCTGCATTTTTGTTGAAGTCAGTCTCTCTTTATACACTATATAGAATGTTGCAATCACAAAATGGAAAATAAATTTTTTTCTTCTTGTTCTTTCTTACTAGCCATCTGGGAGACTCTGGAATGATACAGAGACCAACAAGTAGAACTGCGCACGGGACAAGTCCTGCAAGTACTTCTTGAGTGAGCATAATCACAGTATGTCTCAACGTAAGTTCTCTCTTTTTCTCATTGTTCATATTACAAAGATTACAAAAATCTAATGAAAGCCTAGTGAAGTTTGGAATTTTCACCAGTTAATGCTAAAGCCCTCCATGACATTACATTCCCAATTATGAATGCGACAGATACTGCAGAACAGATCATAAGCTGCATAATAATAAGATAAAATTAGGTACCGTTTGGTGTATCATCTTCTAGCTAATGCCATCTAATCATGTATTTTCTGTTTCACAGATGGAATGGGAATAAAATTCTCGTTGTTCATGTTTGGATTAGGATTTTTCGGTCTTGAAAATGGCTCTAGCTCATTTCCAAAATTTAATCCAAACACTACCTAAGGTTATTCTCTGATTTGTTCATGTATTTGTCTTTACCTGATTAAGGGTTGTCAGTGCTCCTCTTAGCTCCTTGGGTGCAATTTCAGCTATGAAAACGGGTACCTTATTATCAATTCAAATTGGAGTAAAACATGTTAGTAATAGATAGAACACTACATATTTTCAATACTAAGATGTCAACTGATTGATAAGAGTAAAAAGATGTACCACATAGGAAAAAACTCCCATTCCATATCCTGTTGCCAGTCTTCCAAGATCTAAAGACAAAGGCCCCTTTCATAATAACAATTAAAAGATAGAATTAGGTTTCATATCTAAAAAAATGTAAATTTGATGTTGTAGTGTGGAGACAAATTTATTCTTAAGACTAGAGAATGAGTGACATTACACAAACCTCGGCAAAGTAAATGGAAAGCCACCCTGCAACACAGAAACTACTGGATATTCTCATTGCCTGCATGCAGTCCATGGTGAAGATATGGTTAAATAAATCAAACTAGAAACTAAGTTATGCATGATAGGTTCATTCTTATAATTGTATTTTCCTTTGCTTACCCATTTGCGACCAAGGAAATCAGCAATGCGTCCACTTGTGATTGCTCCAATCATCGCACCAAAAGTCAGTATGGAGCCAAACACTGAATACTGCATGCAGATACACCAAAACAGTTTTACACGACACATCTCTACTACTGAGCCAAAAAGTTATTTACACTATCCCCATGCACTATAGCTAATGAGAAATCTTGCTAAGATCCTGCTAACAAATGCTATGAAATTTCTTATGGAATTTCGAAAACTTGGGTACAGTATTTTTTAATATTGCATTCAACAGTTCATGAGTAATACAAATTACTTTCAATGATGTCTGAAATAAACAAATTGTACTCGTATGATCATTGAAGTCATCATTTGATTGTTTAACATGGATTGCTGTTCCCGTTTTCATTCCAAGTCATTATTTCATTGTTTCTCATCCATGTTATCTTTAAAGTCCATGAATTAGAAAGCCCCATGTTATTATATTCTATGTAGTTTTGTAATGGAACAAAAACTGCTCACGTATTAGAGAATTCGTATCATGAGATATATGTGTCTATGTTAGGCCCTAGTCGTAAAAAACAAGTGTTCTCTGTTTATGATCCTTATCGAGTTCTGTTGTAAGCATGTTACAAGTTACTGATATTTTGTACTCCTGGACTTGTATATGGTGAAGTTCAGTTCTGGTTTCTTAAGCTCTATAATTCCCAGTAAGCGGGATATGTTATACAATTCAAAATACTTGTCAGTTGTCACCAACATACCTCGCTTAAAGATAGATCGAGATCTTTCGTGATAGCTTTCTGAGTAGGCGATGAATATCCTGCCTGAGAGCAAACAGAAGCATATCAAAACTCCAAGTAAGACACAGTTCCTTAATCTCAAGAACTCTTTTCTTTAGTGTTGCTTAGTTAATTCTATATTAACAATCTGTATATGTTTAGTTAATTCTACGATTTTGAATATAATTCTCAGAACTTACACAGGCTCCAAATGCATAAGAGCCACAGACAGCAACGAACGTGCTGAGATATACCATCCATAGTTGCTCTTTGCTGCTACTCTGCCCTTCCACATCAGCTAAATGCTTTGTGTCTTTCATGAGTGGCTCTGTACTATTGCCAGCGATCTCTACATCCTCCATGGCCATATCTTCTTCTCTATATAAACTTCAATACAATTATCAGTGCAAGTATAAATGGCAAAAAGAAGAAGACTCCACGATACAAAGTAATATCCATTTTCTGCAAACATTGACAGCGCCATATTCTACAAACAGGTACGAGTTCACAACAAGAACAATATATTTTGAACTGCTAAGTTTGATATGCACTTACTATTCTTCAAAATGCCTTCTGAACTTGAAATTCCACTGACATAAACAGGTATAGTCTGTAGAGCTCTTTATTCTGAGCAAAACTTGCTTGCTCTAGTCTTGGTCTTGACAAGTCACTAGGTAGTGTATTACTAATCTACAGATCTAGATTGGAACTAATCTGTCATTTTCATAAGCATTAGGGTATAAATTGTGGTCCTAACTTTAAATTGTACCTGAAAGATTAAATAAAAAACTTATAAATAGAGCTGGCAGTTCAGTTCTCAACAGGTGACACGACACAATAAGCGTGTTTGAGCACACTAATTTTGTTATCGTGTCACGTTCGTGTTGAGTTATAATTATAAATTAACACAGAAGAACTCTTGCTAGTTAGCTAACAGAGTGTCATGTCAAACGTTAACGTCTTGTCAGTTGGCATGCAAAACATGTTAGTTGTGCCGTGCAAATCATGTCATGTCGACACGGCCCATTTTGTTAAATGTGTTGAACTTAAACGTGTTTATAGATGTGTCGTGTTTGTGTAGGCCCATATAGACGAACACAACACACGTTTTTATTGTCAGCTCTACTAGTACACCAGAATATTAGTTACTAGTATTTATTTATTACAAGGAAACAAAAAATACATTAAAAACCTTTTTGTACTCTTTTTCCAATGGGAAACATGATTCTCACATATAGAAAGGCTGTCAACAATGACTATCCTTTGGCTATGTTTATTGGTCAGAATAGAAAAAAAAAAAAAAAAAATGAAGTCACCACCAAACTATAGGGACTTCCTTTGTCTGCTTCTGTCTTGATTTTAATTCATTCCTTGGAGCCTTGATAATAAATGATTTAACAATATTTTATGCAACATATTTTATTTCATCTTTTGCTGGACATATTGGATCTATTGGAATAAGAAAAATACCTATTTTCATGTTTCTTCTTGTATGTGTCTGGTTGTCTTCTTTGCAACTTGCTTCAAATGACAATAGGAGGAAACATTATTCTTTTTTTGTATGGTTTTGTTTTCTCTAATGGGTTGGTGGATAAAATTTGACCTTTAATATACTCCCAATGAAACAACATTCAATGAAAATAGATTGGTGAATGATCCTCATTTACAGTAAATCTTTAGATGGTCACAACTTGAGCTTCTGAGCAACAGTCTTTCACTTTTCAATTGATTCTGTGTATTATTATGCTTTTCTAGTAGGGTGAAACTGAAAAGAGTTCACAGTTTGGGACACGACACGATCTAAGCATGTTCGGACACCATCATATTTATAATCGTGTTGTGTTTGTGTCGTGTTAGGTAAAACCGACACGAGCATGACACGTAACACAGTTATTACATGTGTCAGGTTAGTGTTTGGTATTTGAACACGATTACTAAACGTATAGTGTTTTTGTTGACTCGTGCCACACATATTTGACATCTGATCTGACACGGATACGACATGTTAGCACCCGCCTAACAAGTCAAAAACAGATCATTCACGTCCATCCAACTAATTTTTTAATGTAATGATTTTGTCTCTGATTGTGAGAATCAAAACCAATGATCTTAATACTATTGTATTAAGATTCTGTCATTTCTCATACCTTTGGTGGTTCACTTTTTGTTTTAATTGCAATTGCTATTTAGAAACATATTTAAAGAAATCAAGAACATGCACTAAAACATCACATGTTTATTGATTTGCAGGGCTAAATTAACAGATAGGCATGACAGCAAATGAGACTTGTCTTATAAGGAAAAATTCAATTGCTTTGGCTAATCTTGTCAGCTCATGCTCATGCCACAAGTGGATGATTAATATTGAGGTAGGTTGATTTGTTTTGCATTGCCATTTCTTGGTTCTTTCAATGAAGCTAATGCTTAATTTATTTATTTTCTTCTTTTTGAGGGAAAAAAAAAATCTCAATTCCTTGTAAACTTAGAGAAAATGTTTTATTTTGATCCTCCAACTATCCATTTTGGTACCCAATTATTCATATTATTTCAATTTGCACCAAAAAAAAAAAACTAAAAAAGGCTCAATTCTTTAGTAAAAGTTGTACCAAAATTTTGGATTTTAGACCCCCAAATTTTTTGTGATCCTGATTGAAAACAACCATGTGGAAATGGTTCAGTGCATATGTTTTCTAAACTAAATTTATTTACTTAATTATATAGATGAGATCTAGTCTTTTAAAACAAATAGCTAAAATGCTCAGTTATGGCAGTGTCCCATGTCTGTGAAATGTTGCACTTAACAGCAGATCTGTTGTTACCAGTAAAGCCAAAATGGCCTGCATTGAAAGCAAATCAGAATCTAATTAGAAAGTTTAACAAGAAACATGAGGCTTGACATTTGTGGTGTTGCGGCTTGCGGGTTAATTACAGCTGTTCGGAGGAGGGACGAGCATTTCGGGAGAAAATCACGTGATGGTTACATTCGGGAAGTTTTGTCGGGAAAAGACCTCTTGGAGTACTGAGGAGAAGCCTCCTCGGTACCTCTTACCTAGTGACACCGAGCAGACCAAGAGTCTACACAAGTTCGTGTGAGTTTTGCAAAATCAAGTTTGTGTCGACCCATATAACACATTCTCAACTTCATATACACACTAACACGTCGAGTCTAAACGAAGTTTAGTATACAATTACTGCTAGATTAAGTCTCACATTCAATGCTTATCAGTTAAAAAAACGATCAGCTGTACACTATAATTCACTTATATTCAGACGAATCAATGAACATTTTAGCATACATGTATGTATATTCATATATTTACAGTTCAGGAAGTGACTCCAAAAGTTGGGAACCATAGTGTACCTTGACAACAAAGAGCAGTGTTAGCTTCCACATTGATCACACCAAATCTATACTGACATCTATTTTTTCCTCCATTTCCTCAGGCTTTCCCACGAGAGGAGCGGGTCGTTCGGGGATTGAAGGAACCGACATTTCTGTTTCCAGCATTTTCACCACCTGATCCATCGTTGGTCGAGCGTACAGCTGCGGATGAGAGCAAAGAACCGCAACTAATACATATTTCTCCACAACTTCCGGGGCAGCCAGCTCAGGCACACCCTCTTCGATCACATCCAAAGCCCTCCCTCTCCTCACCAACGACCACGCCCAATCTGTCACGAGAGAGGGTTGATTATCGTTATCCGTGGTTAGAGCCTTCTTCCCGCTCAAAAGCTCGAGAAGCACAACCCCGAAGCTATACACATCGCTCCTATCGGTTAATTGCCCGTATAGTGCATACTCCGGTGCGACGTATCCCATTGTCCCGGCAACCCTAGTGCTCAAATGTGTCATACCCTCCGGCGTGAACTTTGCTAACCCGAAATCCGCGACCTTAGGCTCGAATTTCTCGTCTAAGAGTATGTTGCTTCCCTTAATGTCCCGGTGAATGATTGTGAGCTGAGCTCCGCAATGGAGATAGGCTAATCCCCTAGCTGTCCCCAGAGCAATCTTCCGGCGAATTGGCCAGCTTAGCTTGCGCTCCAAGGAATCTCCAAAGAGGTGATCGTGGACACTCCCGTTCTTCATCAGATCGCACACGATTATCCTCTGGTGGCCCTCCATTGGAGTCGTTGCTGTGCAGTACCCTCGAAGGGCAATGAGATTCACGTGGCGGACGCTGGCAATGACCTCGACTTCGTGGCAGAAATCCCCGTCTCCGGCGGCCGAGCAGTTCTTGAACCTCTTGAATGCCACTTCCGATCCGTCCTGCAACACTCCCTGGTACACATTTCCATACCCTCCTCTCCCAATGATGTTGTCTCTGTGGAAATTCCTGGTGGCCTTCTTGATCTCATCAAATGTGAACCTCACCAGAGTCGTCCTCTCCTCCAAAACCGAGCTCGGCGTCTCAACCGTAACCCTAACCCTACCAATCTCCTTCTTCTTCAGCTTCAATGTCTCAAATTTCCTCCTCATGAACCAGAATCCACTGATCACCACCAGAAACCCTACAGAGGAGCCACTCAACACAGCCACAATCACAACCTTTTTTCTCCGATTTTTGGACTCCGCCGTGAAATCGAGCGAGAACAAGCACTTGGCTGTGCCCTGATCGGCCGGTCCGAATCGGTTCGCGAAAGCTCCGGCGTAGATCAGCGGGTATGCCGTGCAATCGGAGACGTTGCCGATCGAAGGGCCGGGGAGGTACGAGGCTTGGGGAGTCGACACGCTGGTCATGCAGGAGGCGCACGGCGAGTTGTTCTCGAGCGACTGGTTGCAGTTCGTGACGACGTCGTTTAGCGTCGATTCCGGAACCAGAGCTTCGAACTGAGATCTGGTGGTGATGTTCATGCAGCCCTGGGAGATCCAGCTGGTGTGGAACCCGCAGGAGGAGCGGATGCGGAATTTGGGGATGAACGAGTCGATGAGCGACTCGTACGAGTCCCAGCACGACTCGGACGAGTTGAGCGGGATCGCGAACGAGTCCGTGCGGCGGAGGTAGTCGGAGTGGACGAGGCGGAGGCCCTGCCGGATGTACTGGCACTGGTTGCGCCGGTCGAAGTGGGCGGGGCGGGAGTGGGCGACGAGCTGCCGGAGCACGGTGAAGTTGAGAGGGCACGAAGCGCCGTCGTATCGGGCGTTCGATGAGGGAGCGAACGCGAAAATGAGAGCTACGAACGCGATGGAGGTGAAATTGAAGGACATTGCGGATTTGCAGAGCTAGGGTTTCATGGAGAAATGGAGGAGAGTTGGTGGAGAGTGAGAGAAAGAGAAAGAGGCTGAGGTTGAGGATGCTCGATTTTGACTGAATCGAGCTCAGAGAATCGAACCAGACAGCGAATTTGACCGTTGATGATAGGATCGTGGAAGATAGTGACAAGCAGAGCCGCCATGAAAGGTAGCTTCCTGGAACTGTGTGTGTAGAGAATCTAGTGACTGAGACGAAGATGACTGGTGACGACGAGTGACGTCATTATGGGCCCGTGCCGGATTGGGCCATTAATTTTGGTTTGAGATTTGGGCTTCGGATAACAAGTGGGTTGCTTCTTATTTTCAGCCCATGACAATTTTATAGAATAATAAATGATAGATAATAAATACAATTTGACGTTGAGTAATCAATCCGAAGGTATTGGAAGGCTCCCCCAGCATGAACAACTGACAACAAAACCGACTCAATAGAGACCTGATTCCACGCTCAAGGCGCCAACCAATCCAAAGCTTTATGGGACTGCCACGACTTCCACAACCCGGAATTCACCACAACCTGAGTCCGTTGACCCGACCTCTATTCCAAACTTTGCCCGAATTCTCACGAACAACCCATTTGCACCGTTTTTGTTAACATATTGAGAGAGGACACCATCAACATGAAGCTTAAGGTGGTCTCTTGGAGGCCTCTACCAACCGCCTCTCACCATTATCGGATATGCCAACTGATTCGACAACAATGGTTGATCCAAAAGCTCATTTTATGTAGCCAAAACTACAACTCTTTTGAAGTCCAAAAACTATAACATTAACTCACTTATTGGTTTCATAATATCGTTAACCAACCCTACTTTTCTATCGATCGACCTCACAAAAGAATTGTGCTAGAGACCAACAAACTGATAAGCCATCATCACTCAACTCCACAGCTCACACACTGCAAACTCTAAATCATAACTAGCTATAAAAAAAGAGCGAGACAAAAATTTCAAGTTAGAAGTTTCCGGCTCCTACAAGAAGTAAACATATGTTATTCCTTTAACTTATATTTCGAGAAATGCATCCAATGGTTAATGATTTTTTTAACAAATAATTGTTTTATCATCAATTAATCAATTTTTAATAGTGCAGGTTTTATTTTACCATAGTACCACTTATAGAATAAAACTATGATCCTATTGTGGACAAATGACTAAAATGAGTATATGCCTTGTGCCCAATGTGACCACAAGTGCAAAATATATTTGGATTTGTGAGTAAATGAATGGCTATGATCTGATCTGATCAACCACACACACCAACCACTATCTTAGGCCCATTATTGACATCTCTTCTAGGCCCAATTCATCACCTACTTAGCTTTAATACTCTCACATCTCATCCATCACAAGCTTGAAATTGAGATGTAATTCGAGTTTTTGGTCGGGTTTTAAGTACGCGTGTATAAAAAGTATAATTCATTATAGTATGACACAAAAATGGGTTCAAGTCGTGGTTTTGAATCAAATTTCGGGTTTATTAAAAATTAGCACAAGTGTCTTTGTGTTCGGGTATAAACATACGGATTCGACTTCTACAAGTGTCTTTGTGTTCGGGTCTAAATTGTTCGTTTCAGTGTAAATAACACTTTACTTATGGGAAGTTCTTGATCATAGCATCTACTGTTCTACACACATTTTCATGGATATAATATGTTACATAAATTGTCACAACGCTTTTAAGAGTGTTCAATAAAATCAATTCAAATTAGAATATGTGACCCATAAATTGGATCGGTTCAATTGCGTGACCCGAACCAAACCGACTTGGATGGACAGATATTAAAAATAAAAAGTATTTAGAAATGATTTATTTTATAATTTATAAATTATTTATGCTTGTAAGTAAAAAGAAATTCAATAAATAATTCCCTCCAAATTGCGTGTAGTGATAAAACAAACTGTTCAGCGAATATGCTTATGTTAATCCGAAATAATTAAACAAATAAATAAATATTAACAGTAAATAATTAATTAATTATTTATTTACTTGATGGCTTCATCTTCCAAATCCGAACCAAACACTACAGGAAGTGCCTATCAGAGCGAGAAAGTGAGAGAAAGCGAAGGAAAGTTGCGAGAAAGTAGAGAGAGAAAATGGGAGAGACAAAAACATATATAGATAGAGAGAGAAACTAGCTTGAGAGGACCTCGTCCAAGCCTTGGTCTCGAAGTCAAACACTACACGAAAGAAGCATAGAGCCGATTGTCAATTTTTTTCTTCAATTTGTTTGTTTTGGCGTTTTCTCGGAGAGAGCGATTGTGTAATCGGATGATATTTCAGATCGTCGTCGATCGGAGAATTTCGTCGGCGGTGGCGGAGGGGCTTTCTGGAGCTGTACCGGCTGGAGTATGAAGAAAGGAAAGGGGAAGCACAACGGATTGCTGCCTAATTCGTTGAGGATTATCTCTTCTTGCCTCAAGACTGTTTCAACGAATGCGAGTACAGTTGCTTCCGGTGTTCGCTCCGCCAGTGCCTCCGTCGCCGCCTCCATTACTTCCGGTTCTGATGATCTCAAGGATCAGGTATCGAACGATTTTTGCTTCGTCATTTTCATTATTTGAAGTACTAGCTGTTGGTTATTAGCAGTTTTTGCTCAAATTTTGGGGTATCGTGTTATTATTTAGTTTGCTGATTAAGAATTTGATCGATCTGAGCAATATTTTTTTGTTCAATGCGTCTATAAAGTTGGAGTTTTTTTTGTTGTTGATGCCTTATATGTGCTGATAAGCTTAGTATTTTGCTAGTGGAAATGGTAGTTTGTGCCTTTTGGATTATGTAAGGCCAATATTGGCAACATTCAATTAATGTAGGATAAAAAAGAGGAAACTAAAAAGGATGGATTTTTGTTGGAGTTAGTTGTCTTGAAGAGGTGTAGCTGAGTGATTCATCTTTATATATATAGGAATTAGTTATTCATATGGAATTATTAGGTTAATAGTATTTTTTTTTTTTTTTTTTTTGCTTTTTTTTTTGGGGGTGTCTAAGGCTTTGTT
>JAYMTH010001250.1:0-15654 GCA_036897465.1 Pelargonium australe | reverse complement strand
TTGCTTCAATAACGGACAACGAGCCCGATTCATTAATCACCTCCAACCACCCTCTGTTGATTTCAAAATTTTAGTAAGTGTAGTTAACGAAATAAATTGTTCATAAAAAATTAATCTAATTGACTCAATAGATATACATACTTTAAAGGAAAAGACCTAAAATAATAGTAACAAATAGTGGTGAGAGCCATAATTCTTCACCCACTAAATAATGAAATAACCTTGATGGCAACAAATGTCACCACTCATATATTTATAGCATATTAACCTCCTCTTTATATTCCAACAAATACAATAAATATCCATTGGTGCGTGTACCCCACGCCCAGACACCGCGCGTTGTATTCGGACACAAACATATTTTACTATCTTTTCTCATTTTCTAGAGTAGTTGTTGTCTTTTTTTTTTTAAAAAGTACATTTTCTCTCTCCAGAGAAGTTTACAGAGAGAGTAGGGTTTATTTATATTTTAATATTCACAGTTACTTTATTTATTTTATTTTTATTTAATTGTTTTATTTTTCCTCTTCCTCTTTCTTCTCCTGAAAATAATCTGAGGAACACAAAATACAATTACAGGATAAAGCGAAAACCCACACCAAACCCTAATTTCCTCATCTTCTTCACCTGCTCAGCGAGCCTCAAGCTTCAGTCTTTACTTCACTGCCTCACTCCACTTCATGCTCACTTCATTTCTCTGGTCAAAGCCCTAGCTCCGGAGCTTAAAATCCATGCCGGAAGCGATCCATTTGCCCTAAATTCGCAGCCATGCTCTTGCCGTCTTGGACCACTTCGCACCAGTAGGTAAAGCCCCCACATTACTCTCTGCTTCCGAGAATTTCTGTTTTTGACTCTCTATTGTGTGTGATTTTTGTTTGGGGCTTTTTCGTTGTGCGTTGAAGTTGGTCTTGCTGCATGTGGTGCAGCTGAGTAGGGGATTGGCAGGGGCGAGAAGGAGCCATGGAAGGGGACGAGCGTGAGGTTCTGCTGGCTTGTCTGATTTCAGGGACCCTTTTTGCGGTTCTGGGTTCTAGTTCATTTGCTATACTATGGGCGGTGAATTGGAGGCCGTGGCGTATTTATAGGTAATTTTTATCATTAATTCTGCTTGATCTTTGGTAAATTAAATGCAGCTGTTTCGGTTTAATTGCCTAAGATTTTTATTAATTGTTGTGTAATTTTATTGGTCTAAGATGCATTCTGTTGGCTTAGCTTTAATGCGGTTTCTGTAAGAGATTAGTGTAGCCATAAATTATAAGTTATTTGCCCTCTCTTTGTGGAACACTTTTAACTATATCATCTATGTTTCGGGGGGTTGTTGACTTATCAGTGGGGAAAGAGGGAGCTACGTGGGAAAACATCACTGGTTAATGCGGTTTAGTAATATGTGGGGAATTTTAAGCAATGCACCACCTTGAAAGTAGAAAAAAAAATCCCCAAGGGTTGCGGAGTTGAGAATTCGGGACAACGAATGAAATATCTAGGGCTTATGGTCTATGTAACAATTCAGAATTGTGTAGAAACCTAATTGGAATTCGGGAAAATTTGACCGAACTTAGGGTGTGTGGAGACCGTAATCCAAGTTTAGTCTTCATTTAAGTACTTGAAACAGTTGAGGAGATGATATTTTATGCGATAACTATTATGCGAGTAGCGTCGATGTTAATGAGCATTGCTCTCTCTTGTCTTCATTCTCGCTGAAATTCACATGGATGCTCTAGCGCTGTTTGAGTTGCTAATGCATTCTTGTGCTAAAGCTTTTGGAGCAGAACTAAGGCCCGATTCGTTCTGCATAATATTTTTGGATGGAAAATAAATGATACTATGGTAGTTATTATGTTCCCATAATTATTCAACTAGGCACTGTAGAATTTTGCCAAGTATATTTCACGTATCCAGTGACATAAGCAGAAACTCAGCGAACAAATATTTTCCTGGAAAAGCTCGTCTCACCATTAAATATTTCTTGAAAATTTCCTAATGTCCCCCCTCCCTCTAGCTCTAATGAGAAACTCTTAATGGTATTTACTTTGAATGGAATCCTAGAAAATTTTCATCAATTCTATCTTGTTACATGCTAGAAGCAATATCGTATCCTTCATATACTTTGCAGTGTAGTAATTTGATTGAAGATGCAAAAACCTAGTCCGAAACATCACCTATGACATTGATAATTATTTTTCTAAGAGGTTGAATCCCCCCCTTTCTTACCACTGTTTCTTTGGTTGTAGTTGTGATTCAATTTTCACAGCTTTATGTTGATGTAATTTTTATAGGATCACATTAGATCCTTTTCCATATTTGTGCCTTTTTAACCTGCTTTATGGTTGGGTTGACAAGAAACTACTAGGTGTGAAGGATAATTAATTTCCAGACCCGTAGCTCATTATTATTTCAGTTTAGTGATAATACTGTCAAACAAACTAAATCATGCTTAAGAAACTTATGAAGTCCATAAAATAAATGTGGAATTAAGAAATTTTCTAACAGCATCGCTGAAGATAAATAATGAATAAACTAAATGAAAGACACTTTATTCCTTGATATTCTCAGAGGAAACCAACATCTTATTTTTAATAATATTTGTAAAGTACTGATTATTTTTATGATTGATATTCTGATGGGACACGGTATTCAGACAATATTATGCTCTTGAAGTGAAGAAACTGTTATTGTCAATGAGTACATTTCCAGTGTATAAATCTTAGATCTCAGATGGGCTTCAGTTTTTAATTGAAAAGGCCACGTATTTTTTCCGACAAGTATAGTAGGAAATTTGACTAAAGAATAAATAGGGAGCATCCAAGTACTTATGTATGTATGGAAGAGATCCTAGATACATATACTAGCCAACTTTTAAGCTATTCACGGAGTTTCAAAGAAAAAGGTGTAGATTTAGCAAATAGCCGAATAAAAAGGGTGTGAAGAAAGAAACTACAAAATTATCCTATTACTCTCTCTCCAGAGACAACACATAATGCAACAGTGGATAATTTTTCAAGTTAGCACTACTGAAAATGGGAAGTTTTTCCTTCTAGTTTGCAGTCAATTTTTGCCACTTGATTGGGAAAAACCCCAACAAGTTGTGGGAAGAATACACTAGTAGAAATGACTTCCAACTAATCCAAATAGTCTCCCATAAGTTCTCAGTGTAGAAGATTTTAGTTGGCCCCAAGTGTGCCATACTCAGAAGTCAGAACATGTTCGGTTGAGCAATGTTTCTGCCTGTAGGATTCTCTCCATAATAAGAATAATCCTTCATTTGTAAAGAGGTGATTTTGTATGATCGCTGGTGATGGCTTGCCTCTGCTTCGCGTGCTTCCAAAAACTTATTTTCTGATAAAATTATTATAATAAATTATGTACTAAAGTAATTAATCAAATTTTGATATTTCACTGCATATGAAGAGTACCCATCGTCGTATCTACTTGATCTCTCTATCTTGTCTATTTCCTGTTGATATGAAAATATTTTGATGTTTTGAGCTGTCAAGATGTTTTTGTTTTTTTGTTTGTGCTTTTCAATACATGTATATCGATTTTGTTTTGTGTCAAATATTAGAAAAACGGTTCTTGTTGAAAGGGCCTTTTCCTCGCATGCTGCCATTCATGCTACCCTAGCAAATAGCTGACCAAGATACTTTTGATTATTTATTTATAATTTATTTACATAACATTAAAACTGAGATATGTTTGTCCCACTCTTCATTGATTTTGGCTCTCGCTTTTCAGTTGGATCTTTGCCCGAAAATGGCCTGGTATCTTACAAGGACCTCAGCTGGGTATACTGTGTAGCATTCTTTCTCTGTCTGCATGGACTATTGTTATTTCTCCAATTGTCGTGCTTATCATTTGGGGATGCTGGTTAATTGTAATATTGGGTCGAGATATTATTGGTCTGGCTGTAATAATGGCTGGAATTGCTCTTCTGTTGGCATTCTATTCAATCATGCTTTGGTGGAGAACCCAATGGCAAAGCTCAAGTATGTGTTAATTTAGTTTTTATCTACTTTAAATCTTGATTGATCTCCTAATTTATGTTTTGACCTTATCCTTTGGTTTCATGATGCCACTACTTATTTATTGCTCATTTGTTTAACAGGGGCTGTTGCTATCCTGCTTCTTCTGGCTGTTGCCCTACTTTGTGCATATGAACTTTGTGCTGTGTATGTTACAGCTGGTTCAAGTGCATCCGAGCGATATTCACCTTCTGGTTTCTTTTTTGGTGTATCAGCTATTGCCTTGGCAATTAACATGCTCTTTATTTGTAGAATGGTCTTTAATGGTAAGCCTTTCAGTTTTTCCTCATGGATATCATTTTGTTTCCTCTAACATAGAGATGTATATGTGACATGATTATATTGATGTCTTTATTCATCTCCACAGGGAATGGCTTGGATGTGGATGAGTATGTACGGAGGGCATACAAATTTGCTTATTCTGATTGCATAGAAGTTGGTCCTGTGGCTTGTTTGCCCGAGCCACCAGATCCTAATGAGTTATATCCCCGACAATCTAGCCGGTGAGTGTTATTATTGCTTTTAATTTATTATTTCTTGCTGGTCAGGAAGGTTCTTTATGTTCTTAGTTACTTAGTAGATATGGGTTATTAATTCTGTGTTTCTTTATTTATGTTTATGACATTAACAGTTGAACTCCTACATTCGTATTTCATGGTTGCTTCATTTATGAATCCTATATGTCGATTAAATAGTCAGCAGAACTAGTTGGAAGAAATAGTGTGTTGAATGTTGAATAGGAGGGTGTTGTTTGTGTAATACCAGTTAGGTGTTGAATGTTTTCATGTCAGTGCATGTTTATTTTTTTTGGATATTTAGCTTCTCTTGAGATGTCTTATTCTTTAGTATGATTTCTCCTTGTGGCTATAGGGCTTTGCATCTTGGGCTTCTCTACGTTGGCTCTCTTGTAGTACTTCTTGTGTACTCTATCTTGTACGGTCTGACAGCAAAGGAGGCACATTGGCTTGGAGCCATTACTTCTGCTGCTGTTATCATTCTTGGTAATATTTCTTTTTGCCTTTGGCTTTATTGTCAATGCCAATTACACAGATGTTATATAGGGTCTAATCTATATCATGTTCACTTATTGTTTGTGTAGACTTGAACATGGGGGCATGCTTGTATGGGTTTCAGCTTCTTAACAGCCGCGTTACGGCTCTTTTTGTTGCTGGCACATCCCGGGTTTTTCTCATTTGCTTTGGAGTGCATTACTGGTTTGCTCTAAACTTTGGGATATGAAAATTTGATGTTACGATACTGTTTTTTGCTGCTACTTTGTTTTTACAACTGTTGTCATTTATTCTTATATTCAGGTACCTGGGGCATTGTATCAGCTATGCTGTTGTTGCCTCTGTGCTAGTAGGTGCTGCTGTTTCTCGTCATTTATCAGTTACAAACCCATTAGCTGCAAGGAGAGATGCCTTACAAAGCACTGTTATTCGCCTAAGAGATGGCTTTCGGAGAAAAGAACAAAACAGTTCATCTAGCTCTTCTGATGGTTGTGGCTCAAGTGTGAAACGCAGTGGTAGTGTTGACGTGTGTCACCCTGGGAATGGTGCTGAAGCCAGCAGCAAGAGTGCAGCCCAGTGCACAGCTGACGCTAACAACTGGAATAATGTTTTGTGTCGAACAACCAGTTCGCAAGAGGGTATTAACAGTGATAAGAGCATAGACAGTGGAAGGCCAAGTTTAGCATTGCGTAGTAGTTCTTGTCGCTCAGTTGTTCAAGATCCTGAAGTAGGAACATCCTATGCTGATAAAAGTTTTGATCATAATACTCTGATACCTTGTTCCAGCAGTGGTCTTGAAAGCCAAGGCTGTGAGTCTAGTGCATCAACTTCTGCTACCCAACAAGCATTAGATCTAAGTTTAGCTCTTGCATTCCAGGAAAGGTTGAATGACCCAAGAATTTCTTCTATGTTGAAAAGGAGGGGAAGGCATGGTGATCGGGAACTGACTAGTTTATTGCAGGATAAAGGATTGGATCCTAATTTTGCTATGATGTTGAAGGATAAAGGCTTAGACCCAACCATTCTTGCATTATTGCAGAGGAGTAGTTTGGATGCAGATAGAGACCATCGCGACAATACTGATATTACCATTATTGACTCAAATAGTGTTGACAATGCTATGCCTAATCAAATATCTTTGTCAGAGGAACTTAGACTTCACGGGCTTGAAAAGTGGCTTCAATTATGCAGACTTGTTTTGCACCATATAGCGGGTACACCAGAGCGAGCATGGGTTTTATTTAGTTTTATCTTTGTTCTGGAAACAATCACTGTGGCAATTTTTCGTCCAAAGACAATTAAAATTATAAATGCTACACACCAGCAAGTAAGTTGACCTTCCTTTCTGATAGCATACTTTGGTTCTGTTTGTGGTATCGGGTATCCTTGTTAGTTTTTGAACTACATCAGATTCATGAATATGGATGCAAAGAACTTATTTTTTTGTCCTGTAGTTTGTTTGACACTTCCTTACACTCGCTGATATAGAATTCTGGTTAAATAATCTGTTGTAGTTTGAATTTGGTTTTGCGGTGCTGCTGTTGTCGCCTGTTGTCTGTTCAATTATGGCTTTCCTACGGTCACTTCAGGCAGAAGAGATGGCCATGACGTCGAAACCCCGCAAGGTATATATGCTGAATTTTAATGCTATGTTGTTATAAGTAGTGTTAGACTCAAAATGGATTAATAAGGATAAATCATTTGGTTTTCGGTAATTTAATTGCTGCATGGAACATTACGGTTTAGCTGTCTTTATCACTTACAGTGCAGATTTTAGTATAACTGTGGCCATTGTGCTGATATTGGTTTGCAGTTTTGTGGCATGGTATTACTTGTTTGGTCTAAGATTTTAAACTGGTCATAAATCAATTTAAAGGTTAACTACTACACTTGAATGTTGCTCATGGTGGATTCATTGGCTTTAGCAAAGCCTGCTAAGCATCAGTTCATTGCCACTTTACCAAACTGTGCCTCTCTTTCTTTTGTTGTGGATTTCAATTACTCATTACTGTGATAATTGTTCATGTATGCTCTGTTTCAGGGTTGTTTTCTTGTTGATTTACTTCTTTTTTAGTTACTTTGTAAATTGATGCACTTTCTAATGGCAATATTGTTTTCCCTCAAATTTTACACTCTACAGTATGGTTTTGTTGCTTGGCTGTTCAGCACCTGTGTCGGACTGTTGCTTTCCTTTTTGAGGTATTGTCCTTATAATATTTAATTTCTGTTAAGTTCGGTTCACTTTTCTCTGTTTTATGGATTCCATTTTTGGCATTAGTACCGGGATGCATGAAAGAATGATTATGAACTATGTTGGTTGATCTCTGATTTCTTGTCCCATGTTGACAAATTTGAATGCCTAAACTGGTGGTGCTTCTCAGTTGCTCCCATTAAAATAGGCCACAGGTTTATTCTTGGTCATTACTAGTGGGTTTTCCTTCCTTTATCATAGTAGTAGATTACAACATAAGAATAGTAAAATGTAAAATGGCTTAATTCATTATGTCAGACAAAAATGAGAGAATGTATTATGATACGGCTATACACATTCATTTATTTTTGTTTCCTTCAAACTGAGTTGCTTTAGGTATAATTCTTTTTACTGGACCAGGGGAATATTTTATGTATGGTTTGAGTATGATATTGAAGAGTTACAATGTCGTGGTTGTAAGAATTTTGCAAGCTAGGGAAGAGCAATAGGAGAAATGGGACATTCACGTATCTGTATGTGCAAACAATAATAAATATCCTTCCAACTGATTAAAAATACACATCCCTAGGGCTTGACAACTATATTCAATTGAGAAAGATTCCTAAGTTGTCTTTATTATATTGTCCATCCGCCCCAAAATAAGTTTCTTGCTTTCTATTTTGAGAGAAATTAAGGAGAGATTAGTGTTGTATGTTTCTTCTTCTATCCCTTTGCATATGTGTTGTAACAAACTTAAGAGATACTAACATATTATAGAGATACTATTGGTAATTCATGCATTACTAACTTCCTTAAAAGGAAACAAAACACAAATTTATTGGTACAAAATTTCACGTGAAACAAGATACTTATTTTGGGATGGACGGAGTATATATTGTGTTCATATAAAGTATCAAGATTCTATGCCAAAATTAATTTGGCTTGGAATGAGCTACCAATCATGTTAAAACACCTCATTAGGAAAAAAAAAAGATTCAACTGGAAGCTCTGTGATCACAAATTCACTGGGTTGGGTATGTGGGAAATTTAACAAGGTGTTATATTATAATTAATTGACCTGGCTGCCAAACAAAAATCATGGCTTAGATTTTTTATTCATATATATGATTGTGTTCATTTTGAACTCTGCAGCAAATCATCAGTTCTTCTTGGGTTATCATTGACTGTCCCTCTCATGGTGGCATGCCTATCTTTTGCTATACCTTTGTGGATCCGTAACGGCTACCAGTTTTGGGTTCCCCAAGTACAATGTATAGGTCAGATGGGAAACCATCACACTCGTGGGATCAAGGAGGTCTGTACTCTTTTTTCCTCTTCCTACTATTTTAACATCATCTGGACTTCCTATGAAACCTAAAGATCTAAACAGGGTATTCTTATTCTTAACAAGTTGAGTCATCATGACAACATTAAGAACCATGTACCATGGCGGCATATATGCCCCACATTCATATATGAAGATATACGTCCTACTCCACCTGCAAAGCTGCAGCTAAAGTCTTTGTTGCATTGAACTGCTCATGTGTTTTTGATATCCTCAACACATACCACAATCACAAGCCAACCATAAGCTCTTATACCACTAGTTATGTATAGCAGAAGTGCAACTATATTAAGACCACTTAGACCAGCTCATTTGATCAATACGTCATTCATGCAAAGAACAAAGACAATATTTGATGTGGTTCAGCAAGTTTATGCCTATGTTCACAGATGAGAGAGATATCCTATAATGGTTGGAAAATTTACAAAAGACATGTGACACCCTTTCCTATAACTGTTTTGTTTTATTGGAGGATTTCTGTCCAATAGTTTATCAGTCAGCCTAGTCTACAAATTATATTGTATTGTTTATCTTGAAATTTTCTTTTACATCGACCATTTGTTATGTATCAATAACATCCTGTTTCTTTGTCAGGGTATTATTCTTGCCATTTCTATACTAGTCTTTACTGGATCTGTTTTAGCACTGGGTGCAATAGTCTCTGTGAAACCTTTAGATGATTTAGACTACAAGGGATGGACTGGTGACCAGAAAAGCTTAAACTCACCATATGAATCATCCACATTCCTTGGCTGGGCAATGGCGTCCGCAATTGCTCTAGTAGTTACTGGTGTGCTGCCCATTATTTCATGGTTCGCAACATACCGGTTCTCCCTATCTTCAGCTATTTCTGTTGGGATATTTTCAGGTGGGCTATCCGTGTTTATTTTATTATTGACTCATAGTTCCCCTTGCTACTCCATATAGTTTTAGTGTTTCATAGTCTAATTTTCTTTGGGTTACCCAGACCATATTCTCATTCCGATGTATTCTTTGCTGCTGTTTTTTAGTTGTCCTTGTCGCGTTCTGTGGTGCATCATATTTGGAGGTTGTGAATTCTAGGGATGACCAAGTTCCAACAAAGGGTGACTTCCTTGCTGCTTTGCTTCCTCTAGTGTGCATTCCAGCATTGTTATCACTTATCTCTGGATTGTATAAATGGTGAGTGAACCAGTATTGATCTGAATTTGGCTGTGGGGTTTTACGGCTTTAATCAAATACTGATTGTTTCATAGTACTTTTTGACATTGATCCTTCCAAATATGATGGATACATCTTGACTCTTTTATATGCAATGTAAATTGTTTGCAGGAAAGATGACAATTGGAAACTTTCTCAAGGTGTATATATATTTGTTAGCATCGGTCTTCTTCTCTTGCTCGTCGCAATTGCAACAGTTATGGTTGTAGTTAAACCATGGACGGTTAGTGAGCCTTACTGTGTTTTCTTGAGTTTTCATTGCTTGCCTTTCACCAATGGTTAACTTATCGAACTTAGCTTTTACAACAGGTAGGAGCAGCATTCCTTTTGGTTCTTCTCTTGATTGTATTGGCAATTGGTGTTATCCATCATTGGGCATCAAACAACTTCTATCTCACCAGGATACAGATGATCATTGTCTGTTTCCTTGCTTTTCTTTTGGCTTTGGCTGCATTTCTAGTTGGCTGGTTTGAAGGTAAAAACCAAACAGTTATTACTTTATGTGGTTTTCTTGGTCCGTTCTATTGGGGACTTCGTTCTTTGCTTGAGTGCGCTGCTATCTGTCCTAACAATATCATTTTTATTTCCACTGTTGGTTTCAGATAAACCATTTGTTGGAGCATCTGTTGGTTATTTTTCATTTTTGTTTCTTCTTGGTGGAAGAGCATTGACTGTAAGCTAAATTGGGCCATCTTGAATCAAGTTTTGACTGTCATTTTTCTGCTTTGTCTTGATGTTGTGCTGCATTTTAAATTCTTTTTCTGCAGGTTCTTCTTTCACCGCCTATTGTAGTTTATTCTCCAAGGGTGCTGCCTGTATATGTATATGATGCTCATGCAGATTGTGGAAAGAACGTCAGGTTTGTCAATATATGCTATCCAGTTGTAATTGTATGACTTAATTGACGTACTTGTATTCACATGCCAAATAAGTAGGTTGTAGCCTCATCATATACATCTGAATATTTGTGTCCTCAATTCCCTTACAGTGCTGCATTTCTTATGCTTTATGGAATTGCACTGGCAACTGAGGGCTGGGGTGTTGTTGCTAGCTTGAAGATTTATCCACCTTTTGCTGGTGCTGCTGTATCAGCTATTACTCTTGTTGTAGCTTTTGGATTTGCTGTCTCTCGTCCATGCTTGACTCTGAAAGTATGTTTTTTTTTTCTGTGCTTGACTTGTGCTTAATTTTTCTATAGTGCATTGTCCAATTAACTGGGTGGTGTTTACTTTTGTTTACAGACGATGGAAGATGCAGTTCATTTTCTCAGTAAGGAAACCATTGTTCAAGCAATTGCTCGATCTGCCACTAAGGTGTGATTTTGAATTAAGTTATAGTTCCTAAAGTTTCCAAATATAGTTGAGAGAAACTAAAAAGGGTAGGGATAGACCTAAGTTAACATGGAAAGAGGTAGTGAGGAAAAACACAGTAGCACTCGGCTTAATCAAGGAGATAGTATTAGATAAGATAGAGGGAAGGAGAATTCAAGCAAAAGATCTCGAAGAGTCATTCTAAAGGATTCATGCAGCCGACCCCAACATTGTTTGGGAAATGGTTTGGTTGTTGTATTATATATGAAGATTGCTTGATTTACTTAATTATTGTCCTTTATGTGTTGTACGTATATCTTTTGTTTGTTCTGCTTCGTTTTGTCATTTTGGAAGTAAACAAATATATAATGTGAAGCTTATCTGTTTCTCCACGCAGACCAGAAATGCATTATCTGGAACTTACTCAGCCCCCCAGAGATCTGCTAGTTCAGCTGCTCTTTTGGTTGGAGACCCTACCAGTACACGTGACAGGGCAGGAAATTATGCACTTCCTAGAGAAGATGTCATGAAACTGAGAGATCGCCTGAGAAATGAGGAATTAGTTGCTGGTCCATTCTTCTGCAGAATGAGATACAGAAGGACATTCCGTCATGATTCAACCTGTGATGCAGATCATAGAAGAGAAATGTGTGCTCATGCACGGATTTTGGCATTGGAAGAGGCAATTGATACTGAGTGGGTGTACATGTGGGATAAATTTGGTGGTTATTTACTTCTTTTACTTGGTTTGACGGCTAAGGCAGAGCGAGTACAGGTGAGTCATGAATAATGGCTGCTGCTCATGTGTGTTATGTATTATTATTGTCATTATGGTTTCATTCGGTTGTATTGTGGTAGGATGAGGTCCGCTTGAGGCTCTTTCTGGATAGCATAGGGTTCTCAGACTTAAGCGCAAAGAAAATTAAAAAATGGATGCCAGAAGATCGTAGGCAGTTTGAGATTATTCAAGAGAGGTAAATGAGCTCTGCTTGCATGGTCTTTCCCCTCTTAACTGTGTGTTTGGTGATTGTAACTTTCTCTTCTGTTTTTTTTATTCTCAGTTATATAAGAGAGAAAGAAATGGAAGAGGAGATCTTAATGCAGAGGCGTGAAGAAGAGGGAAGGGGTAAAGAAAGACGGAAGGCTCTTTTGGAGAAGGAAGAGCGGAGATAGAGGCTTCTCTAATTTCCTCCATTCCAAATGCTGGCAGTAGAGAGGCTGCGGCAATGGCTGCTGCTGTGCGTGCAGTAGGAGGGGATTCTGTTCTTGATGATTCTTTTGCACGAGAGAGGGTTTCAAGTATTGCACGCAGGATACGCACAGCTCAGTTGTCTCGTAGAGCTCTTCAGGTTGATATAACATTTTCATGTCTCATTTATATTCTTACATATGGCAGTATAATATGGTAGATTGACAGAGGATTCATATCCTATCTCATATACATGGTGGGGTGTGTTCTGTGTCGGTATCTCCGTTGACAAGAAGATATGAGCTTCTAGATCAGCAATAGCTGTTGCTTCTTTATCTGTGCTTTCTTTTCTAGTTGATAATTTTGTGTAGATAGTGATGTACCTTGGGCTATCATTACATTCGCTGTTATTTGTTTATGTAATCAAATAAAGTTCTCTTATCTGTTGAACTTGAAACCAAAGTCTTTATATATAAATAATGATTGCTCTATTGGGATTCGGGTTGTAGATATAAAAAATCATAAATTAACAACAGTTTTCGTAAATGGCAGACTGGAGTTACTGGTGCTGTGTGCGTTCTTGATGATGAACCTATGACAAGTGGCAGACATTGTGGCCAGATTGATCCTAGCATATGCCAAAGTCAAAAGGTTAGCTTTTCCATTGCAGGGATGATTCAACCGGAGTCTGGGCCAGTTTGTCTGTTAGGGACTGAGTTTCAGAAGCAAGTTTGCTGGGAAATTTTGGTGGCTGGTTCAGAACAAGGTATTGAGGCTGGACAAGTTGGACTGAGATTGATTACAAAAGGTGATAGGCAAACAACTGTTGCAAAGGAATGGAGTATTAGTGCAACGAGTATAGCTGATGGAAGGTTTGGACATTTATTTTTTCTTCATTTTCTGAACACATTGTTGCAACTCTTCTAGATCTCAGTCCATATGCATATTCTCCTGCTTAAGTCATACACTTCTGTGCTGTTGGGATTTTAACTGTTAATATGTTGTAGTTCTGGAAAGAAATATAATGTTAGCTTGGATTTTATCTATTTTTCGTTGTTTCCTTCTAGTCTTTTGATCTTTTTTTTTTTTCTTCTTTCTGCAGGTGGCATATTGTAACAATGACGGTTGATGCTGATGTAGGTGAGGCTACTTGCTATCTAGATGGTGGTTTTGATGGCTACCAAACTGGGTTACCATTGCGTGTGGGTACTAGCATCTGGGAACAAGGAACAGAAGTCTGGCTTGGTGTTAGACCGCCTACTGATATGGATGCGTTTGGGCGATCGGATAGTGAGGGAGCTGAATCTAAGATGCACATGATGGATGTTTTTCTGTGGGGACGGTGCTTAACTGAAGACGAGATTGCTGCTCTTCCTGCTGCGACGGGCTCAGCCGATCTAAGTATGATTGATTTCCCTGAAGATAATTGGCAATGGGCAGATTCACCTTCCAGAGTATGTGCCTGTAGTAGGTTAATTGTTGAATATTACAATTGATTGAGGCTGATACATTTATAAACATTTGTCATGTATTTGATTGGACCTGCTCACTGACAGCCTTCATGATTTTCCTGTAGGTCGATGAGTGGGATAGTGATCCTGCAGATGTGGATCTATATGATAGAGATGATGTTGATTGGGATGGGCAATATTCAAGTGGAAGGAAACGAAGATCAGAACGTGATGGGGTGGTGGTTGACTTGGATTCATTTGCTAGGAAGTTCAGGAAACCTAGAATGGAAACAAAAGAAGAAATCATTCAACGGATGCTCTCAGTTGAATTAGCTGTCAAAGAAGCCCTCTCTGCCAGAGGGGAAAAACATTTTACTGATCAGGAATTTCCACCAAATGATCAATCATTGTTTGTGGACCCAGTAAATCCCCCTTCAAAGTTGCAGGTTGGTTTTCCTGAATAATTTGTCACTGTTGGATGTGCGTATCTTGGTTTTTGTTGACTTACCTTTGTTTTTCAAATTAGGTTGTTTCTCAGTGGATGAGGCCTGCTGACCTGGTGAAAGAGAGTCGCCTTGATTCTCTCCCTTGCTTATTTTCTGGGGCCACAAATCCTTCAGATGTTTGTCAGGTTTGTTATCCTTTGCTACATGACAGTTTTGGGATTTTTTTTTTTTTTTTTAATTAAGAAAGGTGCCGAAATCCTATCTTTGAAGACCCTTTTCAAGACATATATGTACAAGCTTGAACAAGGAAATAGTGTTCAGGAAAGAGACTTTGTCTCTTAACCCTACCCTAGGGCTTTTGGCACCTACATGACAGTTTTGGGAATTAGTATATATGTGGACTAATTTTTCTCTTAGATACTGTTTAGTGGCTTGTAATTTTCCGCAAGTAATTTAATTGTCTATATTTATAGGGTCGATTGGGTGATTGTTGGTTTTTGAGTGCTGTTGCTGTTTTAACGGAGGTTTCACGAATATCTGAAGTCATTATCACTCCAGACTATAATGAGGAAGGAATCTACACAGTTCGCTTCTGTATTCAGGTTGTGAATCTGATAATCTCTTTAATTTGCTGCACATGCATACTGTTATCCAATCCTCTTACTTTAACTGAAATGGAAATAATTGAATGTGTTAACTTTCAGATATTTCTTATCCTGTATTCATATTTCCAAATTTGAGTTGTGAACCTTAAATCACTTTTTATGGAAATTATAGTCTAATATCTTGCAGCTTGGAAGAATACTGCATCTTTTTTGTTTCCAAGTTAATTTACATCCTGCAAAGTAATTGCAATATCTATTACTGGTTAGCCTAATAGCTTTGGTATTGTGCATTGATATGATAACTTTGGTTATTATTATATGTTAATTATTGTTAAATTTTTCTATGAATTTGTTAGGGCGAGTGGGTCCCTGTCGTTGTTGATGACTGGATTCCATGTGAATCACCGGGTAAACCAGCATTTGCAACCAGTAGGAAGGGTAATGAACTCTGGGTCTCCTTGTTGGAGAAGGCATATGCCAAATTGCATGGGTCGTATGAGGCATTAGAAGGTGGGCTTGTTCAGGATGCTCTTGTAGACCTTACTGGAGGTGCTGGTGAGGAGATTGACATGAGAAGTGCTCAGGCCCAAATTGATCTTGCAAGTGGAAGATTATGGTCTCAATTGTTGCGTTTCAAACAAGAGGGTTTTCTACTTGGTGCTGGGAGTCCATCAGGTTCAGACATTCATATTTCTTCCAGTGGCATTGTACAAGGGCACGCTTACTCATTATTGCAGGTATGCCAAAATCTTACCTCTTATCTAGTCATTTCTACCATATACTGGCTAAAGATGTTTGTTAAATTCGATAAACGGGCTAAATATAATGGCTTGGGCTTCCCTTACTAAAAGGTCAACCTTGTTAGTGGGAGGTCACACTTGTTAGTAG
>JAYMTH010001249.1:0-15660 GCA_036897465.1 Pelargonium australe | reverse complement strand
CTGCAACGAGTTAGGACTGCACTTTTCTATTTTTTTTTTTTTTTTGATAATAACTTCTATTAGTTATAGCTATTAGAAGAATTGTTTGTATATATAACTTTCATCTATAGTAGAATAACCTATATATATGAGTGATTGTAATAGCTAATGTTATTAGCTATTATTATTAGTTAATAGAGCTAATATTTGTAACATATGAGATATGAAAGGTCACTCAATGAGAGTGCAAGAAAATGTTAAACTTGATGAGGTGACATCACCAAGTGCATCCTCACCGAGTTTAACACATATATATTTAGATTTCCTTTTCTATCAAAAAAAAATATATATATGCCTTTGTCCTTTGAAAATTTAAGCCAGAGAATATATACATGGATATATAATCTGTGGTAATGCATTTTCTGAAAATTTCCTGCAAAAACAAATGCCAGAGTATTCATCTTGCAACTTTCTCAAGGATTCATATAAAAACCAATAGATTATCAAATCTGCTCAAAGAAAATGTGCAAGCATTTTCAACTCAATTGTTTTATGGCTCCTCAGCTCAATTACATTGCAGAAGATAACAACGTTGAACCACATTTACATGAACACGTCACGTTTCTTCGTCATTTTCCTACAAAGCCTCCTCTTTTACTCTACTGAAAATCTCGTCATCATCGAAACCTGCACAAGATATGGATTGATCAAGAGTGGAACTTTTGAAATAGTGCTTTCCGGTTTTCATTGTCAAGGAACTGACCTGTTGTCAGATCTTCAGCTTCATCGTCTGAAGATCCCAAGGACTTTGTATTGGCTGATGAGGGCACTTCAAGTGCCCTCCAATCTGAGTTACCATAGTCCTCCATGTATGCGTCGTTCTTTCTCACCCAATCTTCGACAACACTCATGGTCTCTATTGAGATGGGGTCCAAAGAATCCTGTTCGATGTTCTTGCCAACCCTGTGAGGAAATAGATTAGCAAAAGCATAAAATAATCTCACTGAACCATTCAATTATCAAGTCCACTTGATAAGCATATTTACTGTCCATAATTTTTCGACTTACATTTGCTTCAATCCCATATTATACTGAACAAAGACAAGGTCACTGAGCCGTTGACGTTCTATGCAGTTCTTTGTGGCATGTAGTTTATCAAAAGGAATATGATTTTGCTTACACATGAATGAACTGCAAGTTTGACTGAGAATGCGGATAGCCAATCGTGACAAATTCGGGCAACCTCCTCCATACATTGACCACCATTCAACTATGGGAAATAATAACACATTGAAAAATCAGCTGATTGTAAACTCAAGATAAAAGAACTGAACATTTTCCACATGCAACACAAGTACAAGACATGCAAGTGTGTTTGATCAACAGCAATACGAGTCACACCAAATAGGTCTGAGTCTAACAGATCATAAATTTCCAATCCCATGATATCTAATAGGGAAAAGGTCCAGGAACTCTAATTAAATGTCTAACCATAGTCAGCTCATAAGATGGCATTGCCCAATCCAATCTCCATAGGGTTTATATAGTAAAAGAAGCATCCTGTCCAATTCACCATGTTTACTATATGCAACGGAAAAGGAAAAGCAATTGACAAGCTCCGAGGCCTAACCTACAGAGTACTTATGCTCCTTATTCCTCAAAATTGCAAGTACTCACCTAAGCAGTTTAAATAATAGATTAGGCAGGAACAACCATCCCATCTAAAAGACTCACCAGGAAGAAGAGTGTCTCTAGCTCTGATTGCCAATTTCCGCCCAAAATCTCCGGCAGCATTCTTGTACAAGTTCATCTCTTTCATAATTTTATCTTGAACATTTGTGTCAGGAACCAATCTCTCTATGCAATCAAACATCCCTGACTGGATCTTACTTTGCACACCTCCTTCAATGCTATAGAAGATCTTAGGGTTAAGGAAGAAGCCTGCAGCATGAAGAGGATGATCCCATTGTTGCTCCCACCTCTGATCTATGATATTCCAGTAGACCATATAATCCTCCCTCTTCATTAGTTTTTTCTTAATAGTTTCTTTTGCACGATACATTCCTGCATAAACATAGCCCATTGCAGGCTTCTTCTCACTTTTAACCATTCTCAAAACTCGCAAGAGTGGAGATGTTAAATCGATTATCAGGGAACAGGAAGACCAAAATGAATTATTATCATTTACGAAATCTGACATTGCCAATCCCCCTGGTTCCTTTGAGCATGGGCAGTCTAACCACTCCTGTGAAGCAACCATCGTGCTTAAACTCTGTTTAAGATCAACTATTCGCTTCAGTGTAGTAAAATTTGTAATGATGCGAGTGACACCAGGTACTACATTATCATTACCAGAAGTATACCTTCTCACCATGTTCAATACAACACTGTTATTGTAGACAAATCTTGTAATAAATCTTGCCTGTTCAATTGTTTCACTAATCCACTCAAGTTCTGCAAAATCCTCAAGCATCAATTCTATGCAATGAGCTCCGCAAGAACCCCAATAAAGAGTAGGGTAAGTATCAGTCAGCCTTTTCCCTGCAACAATGTATTGCTCTTCACTTTCAGTAATCACTTGCACAACATGGCTAGCTCCAACTTCTTCAACTACTTGCCTGAGTTGATCGTACAGATCATCGGTGGAATGTATGGTGTTGGATGCATCCACAGATTTCAAAAACACCATTCCTTCCGGACAATAGACCAGAAAATTTAGCAATGTCCTGCCCGCTTCCGTGCTCCATTTGTCAACCAAAACAGAACAACCAGTGTTTTGCCAAATCGCCCTGAATTTATCGATTTCTCTCTTCTCTTCTTCAACTAAGTTCTTCAATATACAACCCCGAATGTCCTGAGATGGGGGTGCTACAAACCCCAAACCTCCTGAGATAATTGCATCAACCATCGGTTGGAAATAAACCGAGCTCACAGCATTTAGTGGTGCCCCAATATCATACAAGAACTTCCCAATTGCCAAAGAAACTTGGTTGCTCACCTTTTTTGCACTTAATGCATTACTGCAATCAATATTGCCAGAGCCAATGACACAAGCATCCATATCCCTCCCTCTTTTTCTTCTATCCGCACTCTCATCACTCGTTACTTCTTCGTGATTTCCCAGCAATCCCATATTGGGATCATGAAACGCAATTGGAACTCTAACCAACTGGCTTCCGTTGCCCAAACCACACTGATTGAGAAATGTGTCCATCTCACCATAAGGCGGACCATTTTTCGCATCGGACTGATTGGCCAATGTCTCATCAGGATGCTGGCTAACAACACCGCTCCCTTCCACATTTTGTTTTCCCTTCCTCAAACTACACTGATTAAGATACATGTCCATCGGACCTAAAGGCGAGCCACTTCTCACAATAGATTGATTGGAAAGTCCGTCTATCTCACCAGGAGGAGGCTGGATAACAATAGCATTCTCCTCCACCTTTCTTTTCCCCTTCCTACTTCTCCCTATAGACTGAACTAAACTTTCTTGCATCAACATACGAACTTCATCCGGGACTTGGCCACAAATAGCACCATTACCCTTTTGGCACGCCAGATGCTCTTTCATCCTACGAATACCCCCGCCCTTCGTCATCTTACCACAATAAAGACACTTCAACTGCACCCGCTCCCCGTCTTTGAACATTTGACAATGCTTCCATGCCGGGTCCTGTTTTTGCCTCGTGACCGTCACGGGAGTGAATGTGATCGGCATGGGTTCAGGACTCGTATCCATCTATCTAATCTACAAACCAAAAGGAAAACACTAAATAAAGCTCTCAACAATATCAAACTTTCACATCACATTTTCACATCTTGTCCTCATGCCTCATATCAAAATCACTACTTTCACAGCACCCAATTCAGTGCTGTTGATTTCAAACCAAAATTACAACATTCCACAGAGGATCATTCACTAAAGAGTGCAATTGCATAAACATCAATGCCTCAATGGTGTGTGCACACAACATGAAATCTAGGTATATGCAGTGTAATTTGGAACAAAATTGAAGCAATAACAAAATGGAATTGAAAGGTGAAAAAGAGGGAGAAGAAACTTACTGGGAGTTCAGTTGCAGAAGCGACCAGGAAGAAATGAGTGTCACGCAGTCACAGAGATGGAATTTGGGTTCGGGATTGGCTGGACCGGTTGTGTTGGAGGAGGTGAGGGCCGGCTAGGGTTTGGGTGGGCAGCCGGAAGGGAAGGTTAGAGAAAAGAAGAGGAGAGAGCCGGACCGGCTGGTGGGCGGAGAAATTCAGCGAGCCGGGGCAGGGGCGGCTGCTTTTTGGTGGTGGACTCACGATTTGCTTCTCTCTCAATTTTGTACTCTTCTTCTTCGCGAATAATGAAATTGATTTTTGGTCGAGGTTTTGGTTTGATTTATTTATCCCCAAAACCTCGTGTTTTTATCGTTTTTTTTTATTGGGCTCCTACTGGACTTTGGGGCCCACAAACTTGTTGGGTTCAGCAAGTCCTCATCGTTTTTGTGGTAAATTTCATTTTCAATTTTTCAATTGATAAAGCTAACACTTATCACAAGGGTTCAATATTTTCACTTTTCGGATCATTAATGTTTTTTCTTTGTAAATAGTCCCCCAAAAAGTTTTATAATATGTTGACATTATTTAAAATTAACTTTTATTTCAAAATTTATAGTGACAAAAATATCATTTCACGGGTCTACAATTGTCTTGCCACATTGTTTACGAGTTTAGGGGTATAGACAATTAGACATTGAGAAAATAAGTTCACGGTGATTAAACTTGATCTGTTACTTTTTCACCTAGTTTATATCTCTACTTAATTTAAATGAAAACATCTAAATTCTCTTACTTTCAAGTGCACTGCAATGATTCAACTTTGACGTAAAAGTAATAGTACTTAAAGAACGTGATTTCAGAAGTAGCAAATGTGACTAGTAAGAGTTAAGAGTGAAAAATTATATGGCCTCAATGAAGTATTTATGTGAAAATTCTTCAATGGTGATTGGTGAATCTACATGCGTACTACCATGGATGCATCATTCACAATCCACATGCGTGTATCCCTTGGCACGATACATTCCCTTGCATTTATTTTTTCTTTTCCTTTCTTTTCTTTTTTGTGCTGCAGGGTTTTTCGGTTGAGGAAATGAATGTTGAGAGGCTTTGAGACATGTCATACACAACTTTGGATTCCATTTTTGTTGACTATGAGAATGTTTGGAAATATCTTTAAGGACGTCTTTGAATTCTTCTCACGTGCATTTTCAGTGATCTTTACATTCCTCAAGTAAACATTTTGAGACTACTATCTTGTGTCTGATAACTTTCACACGGATATTGAAAATCGTTCAAGTTTATAGCATGTATGTAAGCAAGCCCGTGTCATTCAATTGGTGCAATTGATCTCTTGTATTGGTGGTGTGCCCTCCCAAGGGCCTAGATTTTAATGTGCGACATGACTTTTTGGTATATTCTCTTAGTAATTTTTTTTTTTCAAAAGCTTCCGATTATGGTTTTCCTTAATAATGTCAAAATGACGATGATTGATTTTGACCTGATACGCATGAAATGCTAAAAGAAGACATTGATTAGTATTTATTGTCACTTATTCTTCTGTGTGTCTTTCATGAGATGTTGAATCTTTGTACGTGTTCTTTAGAATAATTTTTTATTTTTTGGTGTGATGATGACATTGTAGTGTGTGAAGGCATTTTCATTTGCTTATGGTGTGTACACGCTAAGACATCCATATGAATGCAATTTGCTAAAATAAAATTCTCATTATCCAATTAGAGGAAGTTTTTTAATATTGAGTACTATGGTGTAAAAAACATTAGTTTTCATTGAAAGTACAAAGTTTTTTTTTTAATTTGTCTAAGTCTATAGCAAATTAGCAAAATAATAATAATAATAATTACACATACCATATCTAAAGTATACACCTTTTAACCTTGGTTTCCCTCAAGTATTGCTTCCAACTATTATTTTGAATATTGTGTTGATTTTGGAAATCAGAATCAATTTGGTTAGATTAATTGTTAATTTTGGATGTTATTTTGGTTGATTATTGTAATTAGCATCCCATAAAAAAGACCAAAAAATACAATTTTCAGCTAGCTTTAAAGTTTTTGCCGACACTTGAAGTTTCTGCAGTTTTCGGCGAATCATAATGATCATGTTCTTGATGAAGAAAAATGGTAATATAGTGAAGGGCATTTCGGAATTTCAAAAGAAAAGGTTGGTCATGTGTTTGACACTTGACCTGATTAGTGGAATATTTCGTTAAATATAAATGAAAAATTGGACAGAAAGATTTTTGACTTAGTTCAGGGTACCAAATAGTTAAAACAATATTTGAGGGAAGTCAGAGTTAAAAAATGTATACTTGAGGGGTGAATGTGTAATTATTAAAAAAAAATTGAATAAGTCAATAGAGATCGTAAAAGGAGCAATGGCTCAGCCTTGTCCAACACGGAAATTCAAATAGAAAGGCGGTTCGTAGAGACTCCGGCTCTCTATAAATACCAATCAACACAAATTTCCCACCCAATTTCTTGCGCAAAAAGTCTAGGGTTAGGGTTGGAAGAATTCCCAGAAGATGATCGAGGTGGTGTTGAACGACCGGCTGGGGAAGAAGGTGAGAGTGAAGTGCAACGAGGACGACACCATCGGCGATCTCAAGAAGCTAGTCGCCGCCCAGACCGGCACCAGACCCGAAAAGATTCGCATCCAGAAGTGGTACAACATCTACAAGGACCACATCACCCTCGGCGATTATGAGATCCATGACGGCATGGGCCTTGAGCTCTACTATGACTAGGTCTCTGCCTATAGTCGTCTTCCTTAATATTTCCTTATTCTCTGTTTCTGTAATCGAAAAATTGATCAATTGATATTGCTTTTGATTTCAGCTTAGTTAATTTGGAATTTGGGATTATATAACTAGTTCTCTGTCTACATTCTTCCTTAATTTCCCTCTTTTCTCTTTCTGTAATTGAATAATTGAACTGTTATTACTTTTGATCGATGTTTGTGTTTTGGTACGACTGCAATTGGAATGAAATTTCAATTGAAGAGAGAAATAGTAGAACCTCTTATACTTGGATACGAGTGAGTGTATGCGGATTGGGGATGTGATCATTTGGCCAACTGATTTCAATTTGTTGGGACACACTTAGCGTATCTTTCCATCCTTATAATTCTTTACTTGAGACATTAGGAGTCGATCAATGCACATTATCAATTTTATCATTATAATCAGCTGGTTTGGTTATACATAGAGGAGGTTTGTTTACTTGGCTGGTGCTTTATATGCTCTGGTTGTGTGCATTGTTTTCCTTATTTTGTAATGCTTAATGAATGGTGTTTCTAAACTTTTCATGGAACACGGAATCATCTTGAAAGAGTGAATTGTTGTTATCTTAATGAATGGATATTATGATTTCCTAGAACTTTTGTCAAGATGTTTGGAACTTGTCCAGAGTTTTGGATATTAGTTTCTAGTTGGTATTGTGATTTGTGAGCAAGTAGTTACACAAGTGCCCAAAAAAGAATACACATTGTCAGCATCTTACCATGATGCAACTCACGGTAGGTATTCTAGTTACACTTCCTGTTTGCCACTTTTAATATTTCTTCCCAATAAGGAATGATAGACCCATTCATGCTACCGGATTTTTTCTTAACAAATCTATTAGTTGGTAGATGGTGGCAATTTCATCGATTAAAGCTGTTGATTTGTTTGATTGTCAGCATCTTATTCCCGAATTTTGATGTCATTTAAGCTTGAGCATAAAAACTCACTATGCTATTTTCTCTGTCTGTTTGTTTCACAGGTGCGTAATGGTGCGATTATATGGGAAATGCATAATGAGTTGTTTTGGCTTGTATGTAGCTTCATAGTTCTCTAGAATGGTGTTCCTTTATGTGATAGATATTAAATCTTGTTTCTGATATAAGATAACTTGAATACACAAACCATTATGTATTGAATAGTAAGCAGGTAACTGGTTTTTGTCTTAACATCTATGATGTTTGGATTATGATGTGTGTTGTCTTTTTCTTAGGTGGTTTGTGCCCCTTAGATCATGGGCTCATGAGTCGTGAAAGCCCAGAAAGACGATAGGTATCAGCCCATATTTATATTTGGACTTGAGATGGTTAGGCCCGTTAGATCTCTTTCTAAGCCTTGAATTTGAGGTTATGCTGGTGACACATCTTATGAGCACTTGTTTAAGTAAAATATTATCATTAGAGATTGATTATGTGTTAGTTATACCTTAATTGTTACATAAATAGTGTTTCCATACTCTCTGTTTCCTTGCAATATAAACACTATTTGCACTACATTGAAAAGCGTGGCTCTGTTGAACAAATTAAGGAGTTTTTAATATATACCCATATTTGCAGGTTTCAAAACGTGTGTGTTGACAAAAACAGCAAGAACAGCTAGGTATCTACCATTTTGTCCGTGGGAGGTTTAAATTTGGGTGTCGGGTTGACTTAATTTGATCCATGTTACATGATCTGATATACATATGGGTTTTCTTGGATCTTGCAAATATATTTCCTCCATCTTTATTTTTCTCAATTATGGCACTCTTCTTGCTTGCTTGTTAGCTACTACTGCTATTATTTATGCACTAACATGGCTCTTAGCTGTTCTCTTACATTTGCAGCAATGCTCGATCTGCCATAACTCCACATTTGGATCGATAACAATCTTTTTAAACAAAATCACACCAGGTAATTATCATCACGACGTATATATATATGTTATACGATATTTGCAGTTTGTTTTTGTTTGAATTTACCGGGAACAGCACATAGATTAATAAAGATTTGAGGAAACCAGACATGAGTCTTATGTGAAAACAAGATATAAAAATAAAAAAAGGGATGGTCAACAAACAGGTTAGAGCAAGAGATGGTCCGTCCATCAAAAACGCCGCAACTTTGGTTGGCCTGTTTGTTAGTTGTTACAAGGTGGTTGACTCTATATTTCTAGCATCTCATTTTATTTTATATTGTGATTTGTTAGTATTATCAAAATTATATACGTGTGTGTGTTTTGCTGATCCCTAGACTCTCAGTTCTGTAAACTTAACAATATATACATGTCAATGCTAATACTCCACTAATTTTATCCTTAAATATTTCATTAACAATAACAAATCAATCTTAAGTTTTTTGTTTTGTTTGGGAAGCATGTTGCAGTTCCTTGACTTGCGAATCTTTGTCTCATTGGTTTCAATATCAAAGCCCTACTTTGCCCAATTTCACTGCCCAATTGCTATTTAATTATTATCATTAATCTATTCAAATCCCAACGTTTGATTCTTCTCAATCTTCATTAAGAAAACATTTTGATAGTCTCTCAACATTTGCAGCTCAAGAGTAGACTTTTGAACCCTTAATTCATCTAATTAAAGAATATACAGAGATCCGACGAACATGGGGTTTGTTGATGATCTTCATGTCATGTGATTAAACCAACCTACCATAGCGTAGCAACTTCATAAATAACACGTTTTTTACTTATTTCTCAAGTTCGAGTCTTGGTTGATATTGTGTAGTGTTTTCTTGTAACTCACGGAACCAACTTCTATTTTATCTATTTGCCATTTAGTCATAGACTTTGAAGCAAAGGCATCTTTTGACACAGACACAGCACTATGTGTCTTAAGACTTTTGCAAGACATATTTATTATGGCAATGTGAGCATATTGTAGTAGAAATTGTTTGACTTAATGTCTAATCCATTTCATATCTCAAGTCTCTCTATTTTTGTACACTTGCCTAGCATAACTAACAAAAACATCTCTTCAATCCCTAGTTATTGATATTAAGGTACAACCAAGAAATTTACAAACTGGAAATTTGCTTCAATAATAATACTGAATCTGTTTACTTAACATAATCAAGATCGCAAAATGAGCTACAATATCCCAAAAATTGGACGTCTTGCGCTGCTTCCCTTGTCATATCCAAAAACCAACGAAACGAAGAAAAAAAAAACTCGGAAATTAAGCTGTACAGTTGATCACACAAGCTACATGCATGTTATCTAGCTACCTTCCTATGTTGTTACTGCCTGAATCAGTAAGAATGGTTAGCCTTCTTGCTGTCTTCAAAAAATCACTGCCACAAAAATACAATAGATAAGAATTTACGCAAGCAAATGGTATCTTTAGGAAATCGGGAAAGATGTAAATATTTACCCGAAAGGTTCATCTCCGGCGTGCTTAGTAGCACCAGCTGCATTTCGGTAAAGCACACTGCTCAGCATCTCTGAACTTTCTATGCCAAACATATTGGCTAGCTTTCCATATAACTCTTCATATGACCCGAGAGGTGACAAGTCAAGCGTCCGACCCACATCCTCTGACTCCAAAAAAACCTTGCAGTGACCTGTTTCCAAGCCGAGCTCAGTTTTTCCATGATCCTTGTACCAGGGGAACACTTCATCAGAAGAGTTTTCTGGCTGACCGTTCTGATGCGATGCAGAACCACCAGAGGGGTCAGAAAAATGTGTCGTCTTCTCTGCATTGCCATCTGATGAACTGTTTCCAATTGTGTCATTGGAGCAGCTCTGAGAAATCTGTTCCTCGGTGAGAATGATTTGACCAAACAAAACAAAGTGAGGTGTCTTCGTTTCACTGTTTTCCTTCACATGCTGCTGAGTGGGATTATTACCACCCATGGTAAGGAGGCAGGACAGGTTGTCGTTGTTTTTTGTTTTGCCCATGAAATTGAAATCACCGCCAAGGATTGTTGAGGACGGGGCATTATGATTATGATTAAGATGATGTTGATGTTGATGATCAAGATGGTGGAAGCCCATTGGGAACAGCCCGGATTGGGATTGGAGTTTGTTGAGGTGGAGATGCGATGGAGAGAGTCCGTAATGAGCATGCCTGGCTCCCTGTATGCCTGCAGAAATGGTGTCTGAAATACAACACAATGGGCTGCCGGGCCTGAGGGGGTTGCTGGAGAATGATGGCATCGGAAGTTGGCCAATCAAAGCAAAATCCGAGTGCTGTGAAAGCCGCAACTTCTTTCTTTGTGGTGAGAAAGGGGAGAAATGGATGGCAGGCATGTTAGATACCAATTCAACCAACCATGGGCTAACACACTTCACATTCTGTAGCAAATCTGGCTCATCCCACGCCACCTGATTTGTGCAAACACCTTATAATAAGTAAAACAATACAAAGCTTCAAGAACCCTAGGCTATAATACATCAACCATTTTGTACTCTAATCATGGATGAATTCCATGTTTGGTTTAAAATCATAAGTTCACTTTTGAGCTACGTTTAGTTTACAAGTTACTAAAGTACATCAAAAATTGAGTAACTCCTAGATGCATATGTACTAGGCTAAGGTTATGCTCATCATTCAAGAATGAACAAGTATCGTCTATATTTGTGTACACAAGTTCAATACGAATTTAGAAATTGCTATGTCTTTTATTTACTATGGTTTCTAGCTTATTGGATTCCCGAAGTTTGTATAATGAGCTAGGCAAAAAACTTAGAACAGGTTTAATCTACAGAATCAAAATAACAGTGCAAATCAACATATAAAGTCCCTGAAGAAGCCTCCATGGAGATGTAGGCCAGCGGATGGGATCCGAAACCTGAACAGAAGATATAGTTCCCATGAACCAGCTACTCCGGGATGAATCATCTGTTTCAAAAGGCATCTTAAATCTCATTCCAGAACACCATTGTACTTGCATTGCAGCCCTCACAGACGGGGCCTTCACTACAAACTCCGGAGTGCTTGATCGCGGATAGTAAACAACATCAAAATGATGTCCACTGGCAGCAAGAGTTGCAGCTTCAATAACAGATTCAGCCCTCACTTTTCCCCTCAAATCCCCATTACTAGAATTTCTTCGCATCAACCTCTTCTCATCTTCCCTCACAAAAGGAGAATATCCACCATACGGAGGGCCAGAATTCCCAGCAGCCGAGTTCCATCCAGAAGTATACTCAGGCCCACCACCAACTCCCCTCTTCGCGCGCCTTATCCCAACACATAGATCCCCATTGTCAGCTCTCAAGAACACGATCGAGTCCCCGGCAACAAGCTTCTTCTGGTTCACAAAATTGCTCCACCCTGTAGTCAACAGATGGCGACGCGGGGTTCCTCTATAAATATGCCTGAACTTCCAAGTTTCTCCATGCACATCCTTAGCAAGGATGGTCTGCACAGGAGGCTCAGCTGAATAGTCCAAGCGCGGAAAGATAGTCTCCGCACAGTACCTAGGGACCGAGAAACCCCCACCATTGTTTGCATCAGACTGTGTCAATGTCTTTGCAAACGATGCAGGTTTCTCCGAATCGTCAGCTTCATTGTTGCCCGTGAATCCATCATCATCTTCGAAATCACACTCGTGATTTCTCAATGGCATTAGCCTAATCTTGGCATAGACCTCATCGGTCTCAGGATCCGCCATGTACCGGATGGAGGAAACTCTGCAAGGAATGAGTGGTGGAATCATGGAATTCCCAAAATCGACATTCCGATTGGCATGCTCAGCATGGCCCTGAGGAAAGTAGAACACCTTGGAGTTAACAGATGGCATTTGAACCATCCCTCCGGCACAGGCGTGCCACAGCTGAGAATCTAAGCAGTTATCTGAGTTCCTCGTTAGGTCTTTCCTAGAATCCATTACTGTAATCATCTTGAAAACCAAAGACCTCACACCTTCCTTCACTGGAATCAATTTCACTCAGTGAAATTGCTGTTTCATTAAAGTTACAAGTTTTTAGTGAGATACAGTCATAAAAGTACATAACCAAAAATCAATCCCCAAAAGATGAACATGCGTAGAGCATCTGTTTGGTTCCTGAGAAAACTTGGGGGAGAATGAAAAGAAACTGAAACTGAAAGTCATTTAAACCGAATTTTTTTCAAATAAAATTATGAACCCAGATGACAAAAAAACCCAACACCCCACCAAATTCAGAAAAATGCAAACTTGAAGCCACCACTTCAAATTCTTCAAAAACCCCAAAACATGACCGAAAATGAATACATGGGATACACTCTGTCATAAATTCCTCAAGTTTCTGAGCAACCAAACAAACAAAAGAGAACTTTAGTGCTGATCCTCTTACCTCTTCCAAAATCGAAAAATTGAGCATGAAATGGCTCTGTTCACTGTAGAAAATGGCCAGAACCAGAAAATCAGGAAGCTTCAGGGGCAGATACTAGAGATGATTGAAATCCGAGGAGAACCCAAAAGCAAAATCCGGAAGAGAAGAGATTTAGAGCAAAGTGGAGAAGAAATAAACAAATATATAGACAGAGTTAAGCAGAGAGAGAGAGAGAGAGAGAGAGAGAGAGAAGGAGCTTTGTTGCCGACCAGAGGAGAAGAGAAGAGAACAAGAGATGTGAATCCAAATTAGAGAGTAGTTGAAATGGTGGTGCTTTTATTTTGGGAAGCAGAAGCAGAAGCAGAAGCAGATGTGAATCAAATTTCTTCTCTCTCTCTCTCTCTGGTTGTGATTTGTGTTGTTGTTCACTTCTGAGAACTCTGTTTTTGTCTCTGTCTCTGTCTCTGTCTCTCATTTAAATGCAATTTACCAATTACCCCTTTTTCAGGTGATTTTTTTACCTTCCCCTGTCTCGTTCCTCACTTTCTACTTCCACTTCCACGCGCCCCCTCACGCTCCCTCATTCACTCCATACATGTATCATATTTATATTTGTGTCCATGCACTAAATACTCAAATTAATATTCTTGACTATTGTTTCTTGTAAATAACAATAATAAAACATACTTCTTCTTCTTCTTTTATTATCACTAAACGGTACTCTTTATAAAGATTTTAAGAAAACAACAAAGTACCTACAACTTAGAAATTTAAAAACAAAAGTTGTGATGGAAAACAACTGATTACAGAATTCTCAACAAGATGGAAACTGGGTTGGCGATCCATGAGTTAAGCGACCAAGAAGAGTCAGCCAATGAGTCTAATTTTACTGAGACGATGTTGAAAGTCATGGATGTTATCTTTGCAAAGGTGTTGAAATCATTACGTGTAGAATGTTTTGTTTTGTCATTTTTTATTGAAAATTGTATAGTGATAGACTATATATGTTACACTTTTGAGTCATAGAAATTGTAAAAGTCGAGAGAAAGCGAGAATAAAAGAATGCAATGGGATTGATTGTGGGTGAGATTTTGAATTATGTTGCTAACATTGTTTTTGTTTTAATGATAGGTCGACGTCTATAAATCAAGTAACTTATGTTTCGATTACGTTGTCGCATTTTGTGACAAGTTTAAGGTGTTGGTAGACTTATAGTGCTACTTAAAGAATTTCAAATTTTTAATATTAAATTCATAATTAATAATATGAGTTACACTTAAAAAAACATTAAGTTTTCGTTTATGCACTCATTATAAAAAAATATTTTAGAATTTCATTACGAAAACTAAGATAGAAGTAACCACCCCTCATCTCCAGAAGAATATCTTATTGAGATCATCGTATTTTATCAGTACGTATGCTCTTCAAAAACTTGAATCTTCTTGGATCTTATCTCGACAAATCAGTGACAAACAACAACACGAAATGTACTTTGTCATGAAAAAATACGGGTGCGTACGCGTACCACCCACATTTTTTCGGACAAATTGGTTACAATGAGACTTCTAATTCAAATGATGAATTTAAAAGGCGTAATGTAATATTAGATGGAGAAAATGTTGGGAGTGAGGCCACGCGAGACAAAAGCGAGTGGGGTGGGTGAAGTGATGGAAGCAGGAAAGAAGCATCCAAGTAATTAAATAGTAGAAGGAAGAATTTAAATAATAATTAAAAAATAGGAGTGGTAATTAAACAAAACAAAACAAACAGAGTAGTATAATATGGATCTGGAACGAAACGCGATAAAACGAAAATATCGCGATTAAATCGCTTCTCTGAAATCAAGGCAATTGAATTTAACCATGGTCAAGATTCATGTTGTCCGAGGCCCTAACTCTCCGCCCTAAACCCTAATTAATTAATTAATTAATTACAAAACCAAACTAAACTCATTACTCACTCACTCGTGTAAATAACCAACCATTGCTATTCCCATTGGTCAACACCATGACTCTCTGTCACTGGTTGTTAACTGTTTTGTGTGTTTCCTGATTTTTTGGTCTAGGGACAAAATCGGCATTACACAAAATACCTACATTTTCAACATTCTTGGGATCTATAATTTTTCTAGTAAAACATTTGACTATCACTAACCATGTTTCTAGGATTCAAGATGCTTCGAAAATTTTGATCCTTGACAAATAATAAATTCAAACATCAATGGTACGTATAAAATTTTGTACTCAAATAAGTAACATATTAATTACAAAACTTAAATAAATATAGCCTCGTGTGAAATAAACTCAGATCCTTCTGAAAGTGAAATAGGTTTTCTCATCACGACGGCGAGTTTTGAATTTATTGTCATGAAAGCAAGTTTGAGTTTTTTAGTTGTTTTGTATGAAATGTTATGCGGCGGTAGTTGTCTCGAATCGGAAGGTGAAGGCGGTTGTTAACATCACGGTGGAGTTCGAGTCGGAAGAGTGGCTCACTTGATTCAGATTGAAGTGAAACTTCCGGTGCCAGTGCATTTGGTTTGGCTTTCAGAGACATCCGACTCATCTCAGGTAGTTTTCTTAGTT
>JAYMTH010001248.1:0-15669 GCA_036897465.1 Pelargonium australe | reverse complement strand
ATTACTTAAATTCTGTTTTTGTGGAAATTTTACTCTCACACTAGAGATGGTTCCTCGGACACACATTCGGGGCTCTGCTTAACGGTGCGTTACATGCGCAGGCCAATAGTCACTGACTGGACTTGGATCACTACTACCACCAAATACTGAAAGACCCGAAAACTGACAAAATTTGACTAGACGACACCGTACTGAGCCTTGACTTGACTTAGGGAAAAAATAGTCAAATCACGATCTATTTTATTATATTTATTGAAATTATAAATTAGATAATTAGGATATATGTTTTCTTTCAATATCTTGTACTTTTTTTTTATTCAGTTGAGCTTCACAATAGAAGTAACTCTCACCTTTAATCTGAATCTCACCCAATACTATGAAGTATGGATAAGAAGTCTCATACTTGAGAGCTTAAAGGGAATCTAAAACATTTTTACTGTTTGGCTCAACTTGTCTTGGTAGTTAATATCTTGTACTTTTATTTAGCAACAACCTCAATATATTTTAACTCACCTATATTATAAAATAGGATTTGTAATTAATGTATAACTAACTTTAAAGAAAAATAAAAGTGACTAATTGTTTAAAACATTTTAGAGAAAATGAACAATCATTTTGAAACCGAAGAAATAGAATATATGAAATTATTAAATTAATTCTCTCATCTCTTTTTGTCCGTGTAAACATTTTTAAGCTCGTAAATACATCTTGGGCTTTGAGTATTATAGGACTACTACCTTAACACAAACAATAAGATGTACATTTTCTAATGTGTTAGTTCGAGTCCGATACAGAAAGATATATGCATGATCAATATATGGTTTTAAGAAGATAATAATAATTATATATGTGGATATCTTTTGGCTCGATAAAATTATAACTTTAGTTAAATACTTACACCTTAAGTTGCATATGTAAGAGATACATCATGATATTACGAAATCGCAAATTCATGTTAAATTTTATGTATTCACATACAAATATTAAACTTTAACAAGTTTTTTCTTTCATAAATAAATAAAAAGGACTTGCTCTAATGATAAAATTGGGTTTCCCCCATATGAGTTTAAAGTTTAATCAACCCGTTTTCAAGAGATCAAACGGATACAGAAAAATATTTACAACTCATTAGGGGAACTAATGTAGCTAGCCTGAACTTCATACTTGCTATAAATTCTATATAATTTATCCACTATTAGTAAGTTAGAATCTATTTTGATCTCTTAACATTTTTAGATATTCTCTTTGAATTGGTTAGTTAAAATTTTATTTTATCTTTGATGCGTATGTTATGACTCGGTTGATTCAGACGCATTAGAGTTGTTTGTCGTTTTGTACACGTGTTATAAAATTTTCTCAAGTGTTTATTCTAAATAACCTTCACTCAAGTTTCAGTTATAGATCTCGAACATGTGACCTACACTAGGCAACAAACTAAAAATCGGGTCTTCAGATGTGCAATCTAAACACCGCCTCATATGCGAGATCAGTAAGATATTGACTATAAATCACAAAAAAATATATAGAGTTTTAGAGATATAAAGTAAAATGCAATTGTGTGATATCATCTTCTCTTATCAAAATAAAGGTAATTATACTTGTTACCATTTATGACACATGTTGATGCATGGTTAGTCAGGCCAAAGTGAGTTATGTTTTAGGCCCATTTGTGGTTTGCGCAGGCACGTTGCTCACGTGCGTTGGATGAGTCCAAGAATTTACATACGTTTCTTGTGCGCCGATGAGAGTATCACAGTCCATAGAAACCTCGAGTACGCATCTTAGTGACTTCAAAAATGGTGATCAATATTATCAATATCTGGTGAGTTTAGAGGCCTTCGAGGCAACCCAAGAAGTTTGAACTCCCACATATGTTTATCAAGTGTTATGGTATTCCTGAAGTTTCAGACGAGTCTCGGATGTGTATAAATGGAAGAGATCTCCTCAAGATCCAAAACTTTATCTCCCATCGTGACAAGTTTGATTGCTATACATATTATCTCCGTTGTCGTGTTCATGCCACTCGAGAATGTTGCGATTGAGAATATCTTCACAAAGAAATTTGCTATCACAGACTTTATCACCAAGTCGTTTATCTTTATGTCACTTAAAACCATTGTGACGGAGAATTTTGTCACGACGAGCTTGACTGTTATGTGCTTGAACTTCATTTTCGGGGCTTGTTTGATTGTTTCACGTTAGAAGCTCGTCGTAACGAGATTGACTAAAAAGGATTCCTTGGCTTATTTGATTGTCATCCGTATTCAAACCGCCTTGACGAATGAAGGAAATTGTCGTAGTGCGTTTGGGCATCATGACTTTAGTTGCTTGGTTTTGACCTCGTTGATCATATTCATCCTATCGTCGATTTCTTTTATTGACTACGAAGAGTTTTGTTAAGCATATTTGATGGTCGAATACTTTTCAATGCCTTCCAATGACTTGGAGTGGGTGCGACAGACTCAATCGCAATTGACAATTCAATGCTTCAGGCGCACAATTTTGATCATCGAAAACACATTTTTGTTGTTGTGAAATGGAGGTGACATGTTGCTCGGACGACACATGTCGCCTCGTTATACGCATGGTAAACTTGTGACTTTATTTTTAATATCTCACCACTCGTTAACTAGTAATTCATGTTTAAATAAATTCATAAAAGAGAATGCAGACATGTATATATCTTTCAGTAGCTAGTTAATTATAATTGTTCTTCTCCCTAACCCAATGCATAATCAACAACCATCAACGAGACAAGTAGGTTAAGACGCTTATCTCTCTTGAGCTTTCGGGTTTGATCCTCAGTTGTTACGCTTGCTGATAAATAAAAAAAACCAAGACATAATACTCTACTACACATATACCATGACCTTAGAAAAATGTTGGACTAAATGTTTAAGTTATTTGAATTCTCTTTGAGATATTGAATTCGAGCATCTTTGTTAAAGATATGAGACAAGATTTGAGTTTAATAGGAAAAACTACGCTGTCGTGTATCTCAACTAATTAATATATATATTTTTTTATCGTGTTGAAATTAAACTATCAAAGCGTAGCACAGTGATTTTCACGTTTTTCTGTTGGCGCGTGCGAATGTATTCCGCAAGGGGTTTTTAGAACTTGTCCAACAAGTAGGGTCTAGCGAACAAGTTAGCTGCTGTTGGCTAACATGCGCCGGGGTGCTTTAACCCCTTAACCTACACACATTTATCCTCCTCCGCACTTTAACCTAAAAACCCTTTGTCTCTCGCATTCGCTCCCTTCTCGCTGAAAACTCAATCAGAACAACACACTGTTCTTCTCTCTGCAATTATCGCCGATCACCGTCATGACTCATCGTTCCGACTCCGGTTCTCGCAACCACCTCTCCGTCACTCCACCGCACCAGATCTCCAAAGGTATCTCCAATGCCCTAATCTCTCTCCGACCTTCTCGTCTCCATTTCTGCTGTCTTCTGGCATTCGCTGCAGTACGCTCGCACTCGCTGCAAAACCCTACGCCGACCTTTTATCACTGATTAAAGTTACTGTTTTTTCCACTTCTGTGTTTCGGTACCATATACATAGACGTGTCTTGCTTCCTAGGGTTTTGGTTGAAACGCGCGAATGCGTTTTTGTTTCCAATTAATTGTCCTCAATTTCTTTCAGATGAGTTGGGTCCAGATTCTTAAGAGTGACGAGTGTCTGGACTCCCTCTTATTTTCTGATCATGTTCCAGTCAGGTTTTTTAAATTCTCGATTTTTAACATGTTCTTAAGATGCGGAGTAATGCGAATGTGGTTGGTGAATTTTGTGTTGTGTTTTTAGCATTGCTTGTTTTGGCGGCTACATTGCATGTCATTACATTGATCATTATGTGGACGATTAGTCTTCTGTTAATGAGATGTGGTTGTATTTGATGAATTTGTGGTTCATTGGATAATCTACACTCAACTGTAAGTGTTAACTTTGTATGGGGTCTTATCATTCATCAATATGAATTTTAACTCTAGTGATCTCTGTTCGGTTTGATGAAGTATGTCCTTCGAAAATTTTCCCTATCATGTAAGTTACTCTGGTTTCAGTGGCTGTTTGACTTACAGCTGTGTGTTCTTCTGAACCTGCTTTTGTATGTGTCAAAATTATTTGCCCATAATTCAAGGCTTCATATACAGGATGTGAACAGGTATGTAAGCTGGTGTTTGTAGACTGTAGATTAATAATAGCTATACAAATAATGACACAGTCCTTGGTTAGTTCATGAATTTGTTCTGTGCCTGTATTTGTTTAGAATCTGTCTTAATGATGGAAAAATCAACAAAAGAAAAGCAATTGACTGTTTTTACCTAATTAGTCCCTACTCTTATTAGTACTTCTTAACCTAGTATATTTTGTTGGGTTTCCTTTCAGCAAATCATTTAACCCTGAAATGAGTTTTCAATTCTCTCAGTCCCATTGAAAGAGGGTAATCATATTTTTTAGTCATCCCCCAACACAAGAGTTTTGGACCATGAATCCAACCCCTCTTGTTTTCCTCTGAACCACTTTCTTGTCTTTCAGCTTCACTATCATTCTTACAAAAAATTTCTGTCTTGTTTTTATGACGTCACATGAATGAAAATTTAGGATTTGTTTCCTTGTTGGTATGAATCAGTAAATAAATTTCTATATTAAGGTATTGACTTGTATTGGACCTTAGATTGTTTAAGACTTTAAGCTAATGGGTATAAGAATTTTGGTTAGGATCTGCGTAATCTTGTTGTTGAAATTGTTGAGGCAAGGACTTGAAGGAATTTATGCTGTTTTATCTCACAGTTATGTTTGGTGTAATGAACTTGTTAATTTGAACTTTATGCGTGTATTTTAGGTAGCGTTCGTTTAGCAAATTTTATTTGAAATCCTGGGAAAGTAGGACATGTTGTGTATTTTTAAAGTGTGATTATTGCGTTCGTTTAACTTTTTCATGAGGGTATATTTGGGATTAAAAAAAATATTATCTTTCCTCAAAAGAGTTAAATAATTCCAAATTTGAAGGAATTGAAATAACACATCTACCATGGTTTGTCAATTCCTTAGAATTTGGATTTATTTAACTCTTAGGAAAAAGAGTTTAACTATTTTAATTAAGTTAAAAACTACATTATACGAACGCCACCTTAGTTTCTTGGAAGGTTTGATTGGATTTGGTTTGTGTTATAATGTATGCTTTCTTTTGACGCTTTAATTGCATGGTTTTTGAAATGATTTGAGTGCCAAAAAATTGACAAATGTTGAAAAATATGAGAGGCATGACCAAGGGGGAAAGGATGTCAACTAGGTAATATGCATGCAGATTTGCAAATAAAGTACATCAACGTATGACTATTCTAGTGCCATGTGCTTTTGCAACCAGATCTTTATATTCCACTATATGGAACATTTTCAACAGATTTTTTTTCTTTGTCTGTTCTAATGACGCTTCAGAAGTGTAATTTAACTTTCAATCCCCTCATATTGAAACTGGATTATTTTGGCAGCCATACACACTATCCAGTGCTATTGATGAATTGTTCTCTTAAGTATATTTGATTTCAATGGCAATTATATTGAAGCTTCTGTTTTTATGCAGATGCTCATAAACCTGACAATCCCATTCCACTATCACCACAGTGGCTCCATTCGAAGTCAGGGGATAGTAAGCAAGGAATAGGAGCTGGGGTGTGTGTTATTTTTACTTTAAGTATATGTTTGTAGACTATTTTTATTGTTAAGCTAGCTTATATCTTAGCAAATTTTGTTTAAATTCTACATTTTATTAACAACGAATGAGTCATAACAGCAGCAAATAGAAATTTAAGATTTTTCATGCGTACAGGAAAACCATCCTGGTTTATATTCACTTCCTGGTTCTCGCTCTGATATGAAAGTATCAGGAAATGGTGAAGAGATGACTGACACACAGAAGAAAAAGGATGTTTTCAGACCATCCTTGCTTGATATGGAGACTGGTCGTCGTGATCGCTGGCGTGATGAAGAAAGGGACACCAATTCATCCGTTCGCAAAGATCGTTGGAGAGAAGGAGACAAGGAGCTTGGTGATACCCGACGATTGGAGCGGTGGACTGAAAATTCATCTTCAAGACATTTAGGGGAAGTACGTCGTGCCCCGTCTGAGCGGTGGACTGATTCAACTAACAAGGATGCTAATTATGATCAACGTCGTGAAAGCAAATGGAACACACGCTGGGGACCTGATGATAAAGAGACTGAAGGTTTGCGTGATAAGTGGATGGACTCTGGAAAAGATGGTGACACCTCTCTCGACAAGGGATTGTCTCATACACCTAATCATGGAAAGGATGAGAAAGAGGGGGAACTTTATCGGCCATGGAGACCCAACTCTCAAGGTCGAGGAAGGGGAGAACCTGCTCATCACTCTACTGTAACACCGAATAAACAAATTCCTACATTTTCTTATGCCCGTGGTCGTGGGGAGACTACTCCTCCAACCTTTTCCCTCGGTCGTGGAAGGGTTCATTCTGGTGGAAGTGTAAGCCATGGCTCTCCTCATTCTCAATCGCTAGGAGCTACATTAGATAAAGGTGAAAGTGGCCACGGAGACCCAACCCCATTAAGATATAGTAGGACAAAGTTGCTTCATGTTTACAGGATGATCGATATGACTTCACATAGAAAGTTTGTAGATGGGTTTGTACAAGTGCCTTCTCTTACAATTGAAGAACCATTAGAGCCTTTGGCTTTGTGTGCACCTAGTCATGAAGAGCAGGTAATGTTTATGACAGTTATTTTAATCAATCATTTTATTGTTTTCAGGGGCTTGTTTAATTGGTTTATTTGTGTAGGCTGTTCTGAGGGGAATTGACAAAGGCGACATATTAAGTAGTGGCGCACCTCAGATTTCTAAAGATGGATCTGCTACAAGGAACTCTATGGATTATACACAATCGAGACGGACCAAACCTGGTAGCCCGTTTGGTCAGAGTAATATTCTTTATATTTAACTGTATATTTTATGTAGAGATTAACTCTTGCTGGAATTGGTTGTTTGAGCAGGCAGTAGAGAAGATTTACCACTTGCTGGTGATGATGGCAAAGATGATATGGTTGATGATATGAAGGGTGGTTATACAAATTATTCTGATGATCCCTCCCATGAGAAGCAGGTGCAGTACCGTGGGTCCAGCTTCAAGATGGAAACGAACCAGGATCATATGACACACCCAGATAACAAGCTCAGAGCTGAAGGTACTTCTTTCTTGCTGTATTGTTGAGTTCTCTTAATGTGTTTCAACAGCGTCCGATTATGGTTCTAACATTGAATTACGTGCAACGAAAGAGATTATAGAGATGTTGGTAGTTATTGTATTAAAGAAAATGGGAGAGAAATCGGCAGGGATATAGAATGGGAGTTACATTATTAATGGAGTGGATATTGTAGTAGATAACGTATAAAAGATACGTAAGTCTTTTACATCAAAATTTGTGGCCTGAAGCACAATAACAGCAAGCGCCTGTGCAAATGCTGGGCGTTTTTATTCTGGTACCTATATTTATAATAAATACTTCTGTGCAGCTTTTAGAGAAGATGGCGGTTCATTTAGAAAGGCTGATGAAGTACCAATTAATAGGGAACCTGGTTTGCAAGGAAATACATCTGTTCATCCTGGTACTATGTGGAGAGCCCACTCATTCGGAGAACGCTCTAATGCAACCCATGATTGGAAGGAAGTTTCAGGTGATATGAGGTCTAGAACTCCTGATCTGGGCTGGTCCCAACAACAGAAGGATCTTAGAAATGAGTGTGAAACTAAATTTGCTGATCCATCTTACTCTAAAGATGAAGCTAAGTGGCAATCCCGTGAGGATCCTATTATGAAAAGGCAGCCGTCTGCAGTTATGGAAAGGGAACAAGAAGCCAGGAAACTTCTACCATCCTCTCCAGAAGACCTACTCCTTTACTATAAAGATCCACAGGGTGAAATTCAAGGTCCTTTTCCTGGTGTTGATATAATTGGTTGGTTTGAAGCTGGATATTTTGGTATAGATTTGCAAGTTCGCCCTGTAAATGCACCAAATGACATACCTTTTGCTTCGCTTGGTGATGTGATGCCTCATCTACGAGCTAAAGCGAGGCCACCTCCTGGATTCGGTGTACCAAAACAGAACGATTTTGTTGATTCAGCTAATAGGCCAAATTCTAGTGGTTTTGGAAATATTCATGCCGCTTTGAATAATATTGATGTGATAAGAAATGAGATAAGGAGTAAACACGGTTCGACGACAGAAGCTGAAAATAAGTTTTTGGAATCCCTGATGTCTGGTAGTTCTAGCAATTCTGCCCTGGAAAAGCTTGCATTGTCTGAAGGTTGGTTTTCCTATAGAAAAAAAATATATATATATTTTTAATCCTGACTAACGGAAATTAGACTAGCTCACAATATTTTACTTTTCCATTTTTTTGTGTGTTCATTGTTAACAGTTGGCAGTTTGCATTGATTTGTTTCTGATTTGTAGGTTTGCAAGGATTTATTGGAAATAATTCGAGCACTATGCTCCCATCTGGAGTAGATAGTGGGAACAACCTTTACCTTCTAGCAAAGAGAATGGCTCTTGAACGGCAGAGATCTATACCTACTCCTTATCCTTACTGGCCAGGTAGAGATGCTCCGTCTGTGGTTTCAAATTCAGAAAGTGTACCTGACCCCCCAGTACAGCAGCATTCTCGTCAAGCTCTGCAGTCTCAAAGCTCTGACTTGATGTCTATCCTACAAGGTTTATCTGACAGGTCTTCATCTGGAGGTAGCAACCCTGCTAGTAACTGGTCAAATTTCCCTGTACAAGGTAGTTTGGATCCACTCCAGGATAAGCTTGACATGCATCATGGTCAAAATTTTCTTCCCCAAGGCCCATATGGGATCCAACAACAGATGGTGCAACTGCAGAATCCGCCTATATCAAATCTACTCGCTCAGGCAATGGATAATCCTTCCAGCATACCTCAAGATCCGCAAGTACTCAATCTGTTACACCAGCAATACTTGCTGCAGTTACATTCACAGGCACCTCCTCCTCCTCCTCCTCCTCAGCAGCAGCTGTCAGTCTTAGATAAAATAATTTTGCTTAAGCAGCAGCAACAGAAACAGGAGGAGCAGCAACAGTTATTGCGCCAACAGCAATTGCTTTCACAGGTTCTGTCTGAGCAGCATTCCAACCAGCGTTTTGGTGATCCATCTTATGGACAGTTACAATCTGCTGGAATACCACCAGCTACTGCATCTCTTGACTCTGGGCGTCTCCAGCCATTGCAAGAGATATTTCACATGGGCTCACAAATGCAGGTTCCCAACATGCAAGAACGCTCTGCAAATTTTGTGAATTTACCCCCTCAAGTTTCCCAGGATGTTAATTATAGTGCTATTCCTGAAGCTTCTTCTGTACACCTGCCTCATCAAATGTTCAGTAATATTACTCCCCAGAAAAATTGGAGTTCCACTCTTCTGGAACGAGCTGATGAACTCCATTCCAAAGAACAATTGCTCCCTACAAATCATGCCGATAGCACACCTTCACAAGATGAACTGAACAATTATTTGGCATCATCTCCTCTTGAACAGAATCCCATTGATGCTTCAAACCTTGTTGCTCCCCCAACTTTGGAGCAGTCTTTTGAAAAATCGACTGATAGAAATGTTGTGGTTACAACATCTGGTCCTACGTCAGGTTCTGTACCGTTGGAGTGTCCAGGAATCACAGTGACTGTTCCAGCTGTACAAAATTCTGAGAATGAAAAGGCTGCAAGGGAAGATGTTCATGATGCAAATGTTCTGCCTGAGAGCACTGTTAACAAGCAGCTTGCTGAGAGAGAAAAATGCAAAGATGAGCCTACGGCAGAGGCGAAAACGGTTGAGGCGCGCGAGGTAAAAAAGACTTCCGAGAAGAAGTCGAGAAAGCAAAAATCTTCAAAGTCACAGGCTGCTGACCAGGCAAAGGGACTTTCCAAACTTTCTTCACAGCAACTAAAGCAACCGGAACTGGAGATACAAAGTAGTTCAGGGGAACAATTTTACGAATCATCTGGTCAAATGACCAAAAGCTCAAAATCTGGATTTGCTACTGTTGATGTTCTGGATTCCCAACAAGTCAAGAGCTCATTGCCTGCTAGTGTTGATACTGTGGAAGTTAAAAACGATTCTAATATGGTTGGTTCTGGGTCCGTGCAGAACTCCCAAATGAATTCTGCTCAGCGGGCTTGGAGACCTGCTCCTGGTTTTAAACCAAAGTCGTTATTGGAAATCCAGCTGGAAGAACAGAGCAGAGCACAGACAGAAATGGTGGTCTCTGACATTACCAATTCTGTTAACTCCCTGAGTTTTCCTACTCCTTGGGCTGGGGTTGTGGCCAATTCAGACTCTAAAAGCTCTATAGAAATTCCAAGAGATGCTGTTAGTGCTGAATTAAATCCTGGGAAGCATGAAAGTTCTCAGACACCAAAGACCAAGAAGAGCCAGTTACATGATCTCTTGGCAGAAGAAGTTCTGGCAAAGTCCACTGAAAAAGATGTGGATGTTTCAGACAATATATCTAATTTGTCTTCCTCTCAAGTCAACACTACAGAATCTTTAGATGAAGGTAACTTTATCGAGGCAAAAGAGACTAAAAAGAGCAGGAAAAAATCTGCAAAAGCTAAGGGTGCTGGAGCCAAGGCCTCAATGCCCACTGCTCCCGCTGACGTGCCTGTCACTTCAAACCCTGTTGATAAAAGCAAGAATTCTCGTTCGGTTCAAGAGCCAGTATTGCCTGCAATACCATCAGGTCCTTCATTGGGAGATTTTGTTCTCTGGAAGGGTGGTAGTGAGCCAGTAAACTCTTCTCCTGCTCCAGCATGGTCTACTGAGTCTGGGAAGCCTTCCAAAGCCGCATCTTTAAGAGACATCCTGAAGGAGCAGGAGAATAAGTCTTCATCTTCTGTTCAGCTCCAACACCAAGTGCCAGTTCCTCAGAAAACCCAGCCAACTCCGGCAGCCCGTGGAAGTGGTCCTTTGTGGTCTATTTCTGGATCTTCTCCATCTAAGGCCGCGTCTCCTGTTCAGATTAATTCTTCTCAGTCAAAGTACAAAGGAGATGATGACCTCTTCTGGGGCCCTGCTGATCAGTCAAAGCAAGACACAAAGCAGTATGATTCCATACTTTCTCCATGCATTACTTTTACATGCTTCTTTTTGTTAGTATGCTACTTTATTTTGAAAAAAAAAATGATTTCGATATACTACATGATTGAAACTCAGGGGTTGCATGTTTTTCTTTTCATTGACTATCATTGAACACTCCTGGCTCCCAACTCAAATCTTATTTTGTGTTTTCCCTGCCAGTTTTATCATCTTATTGTATATCCTCATTTCTACTTTCTAGATGGGATATTACAATATCATATGTGTGTGTGTGTAAAGAGAGGTGATGACACCTCATTAAATTTGCTCTCACATCCACCAAAGTGAATTGGTGTGAGCGGAGCGACCCGCCCGAATGCAACTGTGTTATGAAACTGTTATGAGGTGTCATCATCTGATATTGTTATGAAACTGTGTTTCTTTGTATGCTGTTAGCTGTAGTACTTTTGAGTAAATATTGTTTTTTTTTTTTTTGGGTGATCTAAATTTGTGCCTGCTATTTTGGGGTTGTATTTTGAACACTTGCTTCTCATTGAAGTGAATGCAAGGCTTGGCTCAAACCCCCGGGGATAATCACATAACATCTCTGTAATTAGGGTTCTGTCTCTATTTCTATCCTGTTTAACCCATTCAGGTCCACTTGATAATGAACTTATGTGTAGAAGGCACTGTTCCAGGGAACTTTTGTTTTCTGTTTGATCCATGTGTGGGAACTGATTGCAGTCATCATCTGTCCCCGCGCTTCTTTATCCTTTCCCATTTAACCGCTTAACAGTGATTCTCTTTTCGCAGTGTTATGAAGATGTATTCTTCAGTAAATGTAGTTCTTTTAAAATTTATGTTGGCTTCACTTCGTGTTTTAGCAATTTGAAAATGGATAAATGAGTTCTGAAAAAGAGGTTGCCTGATAGTGCTATCTACTTCTATGGTGGTGTGCAAAAAATATATTGTAGATAATTGATCTGTTGAAGTATGCTAGTATCCCACATTGTTTAAATTTGTAGATGTAACCTTTAAATGAACTAGTTGGATCCTTTAATATTGTATTAGAGCTGGATTGGTCGTAGCTTGGGGCTTGCCTCCCTGATTTTTCTTGGTCCATATACAAGGTCCGTTGCGTTGTCAAGCCCTGTATGTGAGGGGGACTGTTGAAATATCCACATAGAAAGAATATGGAGCTGGTGACTATTTGATATTCTAGTTGAATCCTTAACCTACTAGCTTTTTTTCTTTTGAATCAAAGTGAATTTTAATATGAATGACCGTTTGATTATTTTTGGGAGCTCTCGCCACATTTTTTTAAACAAGGTTTAAGACGCATTTGAATTTGCTTAAGTGCTGGACTGCAACTACTGAATAGTGTGAAGTCAAACAATTATATTTGTTGCTTTGTTGCTATGTAACCTTTTATATTATATCTAGTTTTGGCTTTGACCCTTTTACAGAGGGAAAGGAAAATAAAATTATCTTCATTCTTATGATCAGGGCGGATTTCCCTAATCTTGCAACCCAGGGCAGTCGGAGCACCAAAAACACTCCTGTAAAAGGAGCTGCAGGTGGGTCATTAAGTCGGCAAAAGTCTGTTGGTGTCAAACAATCCGAGCAATCTCTTTCATCCTCACCGGCGTCTGCTCAACCCTCTCTGAAAGGAAAAAGAGATGCCATGTCCAAACGTTCAGGTAAGCCTCTGGAAACTGAGGACAATTTCTTTAAAGATGAATGGTTTCCTAACTTTGTTTTCTACCCCTTATCTGCAGAGGCAATGGGGTTCAGAGATTGGTGTGAGAGTGAGTGTGTTAGGCTTATAGGGACAAAAGGTAAATTGTTACTGGTTTTTATTTTTGACAAAAGCTAGTACTTGTGAGGGCATGTTTGGAATCTTTTTATTTTTTATCTTCATTGAATCGAACATGCTTCTAATGACATCTGTTCTCCCATCTAGATACTAGCGTCCTGGAGTTTTGTTTAAAGCAATCCAGATCAGAAGCTGAAATGCTTTTGAAAGAGAATCTTGGATCTGCTGATCCTTATCACGAGTTCATTGACAAATTCCTCAACTACAAGGACTTGTTACCGGCTGATGTACTTGCAATCGCATTTGAGAGCGGGACAGATAGGAAGGTAACTGGAATGAGTATGACGGGGAATGCAAATTCTGTAAATGCAGGAGCAGCAGCTGCGGCTGGTTATGGGGATTATGATGGCGATGGTTCGGCAAAAGGAGGAGGCAAGAAAAAGGGAAAGAAGGGAAAGAAGGTGAGCCCGGCAGTTCTTGGATTTAATGTAGTGAGTAACAGGATCATGATGGGTGAGATCCAGACAGTGGAAGACTAGGATGGAGAGTGAGTGAGTGAGTTCAATCATTAGTGAGGGAGGCAGTTGTTTATACATTTGGTTTTAACTGTATGTAAATGGTTTCACCTAGATTTTTTTTAATCCTTTTGGGTTACAGAGAGCCACAACAGTAGCAGCCGCAGCAGCACTTTATTATCTGCTGGAGCGATTTTGATTTTGTGAAGTAATATTCAGACAGTAGAGATCTTGTTATTTTTGTTCAATTAGAAAGCCTGAGCAAGGTTATCATTTGCCGTCTTGTTTCATGTGCTTTTTATGCCTTTTATTTCACTCTCTGCTTACTCTTCTCGTAAATAGATTATACTCAAATATGACTAACTAACTATACGAAATAGCGGTTTGAGCGCTTCATATATATTTTTAAATAGTCTTTGCATATGATTTTCTTGTTCTTTTAGCTCATTTTTGAAGCACCAACTTATTTGAAATTGTGCTTGCTGTATATTCAGCTTCAACCAGATCTTGGTATTTTGACTTCTTGAAGACGATCGGCCCTTACTGATGCTGATTGGCACCTTAATTCTTGTGTTATTCTCGCTTGTCTAGTATAATTTTGGAAAAATACTTGTTAATTCAAATATGGGTTTGTTTTTATTGATTCATAAATTACTAGCAATTTAAGTGAATTCATTTGATTACTGAAAGTTGCCACTTAAATTATGAACTATGAAGAAAAAAAAAATTGTTTTCCCCTTGAAATCAAGCATTTGTTTTACAGAAATTGATGCCGGTACCTAAATTAATTTAGGGCAAAATTGATTTTATATATCAATAACATAACATGTGTCATCCAGGTAGATTAGATACATGTGTTATAAGTACAAAGAACTGAGGATCATAAGTAATTCCCCCAATTTCACAATAGAAGTGTAAATATACATATGTGTTGAACCCACAATGCAACTGTGACTTATTTGAAGAAAGAGATTTATAGTGGTAAAATGGTTATCCATCTTTTCATGGACTCCATGCTCTACTTTCATTCATGCTCACCCACTGTGAAAACACAGTCCCCATCAATATTATAGCTACCTCATTGCTTTCCTCCACTTTCCTTGTTTCCCTCCAACACTGCACAACAACATATGTTAAAGTTGATGATAATATCCCACATTGGATAAATATAAACAACGTATTACAGTGTAAGTGAAACCCTGCTAACAAGGTTGACTTTTTTGACAGTGAAAGCTCAATTTTGAAATTTAACTTGGTAAAGGCTACCAAAACTAACTAATATTGTTCATTCAACTATCAACTAAACTTTTAGTTGATATGGTCGTTTACAGCACTACCATGGTCACAATTCTCTTGTCACATGGTAATCTGAATTTCATATCACTTGAGCATACAATAAATTCCTTATCTTTCCTATAAATGCCCCATATGAAACTAATAAATGGACTTGTCCATTACAGCTCAATTTTTTCAGAAAAACCCCAGAAAGATAAAGACACATTAGTTGCTCACCTACCTTCATTACTGAAGACCATCTTGATATGCTAAAACTGGATAACAGAGATGACACAGAAATAGAATCCACTTATATTTTATTTCTATTTTGTGAATCATGTGATGTGAAGATGGTCATTGTTTTGTCATTTGTGCTCCTGGAATTTAACAAATTCATTGCTTGGATCAAATTTGTTTTCATTTACATTTCTAGTTTTTGTTGACATGAATTCCAGAATCTGGCATAACCTGGTACAGCACAACCAGGAAAGGTTCAATCTTTTAATTTTAAACGAGACATGGTTTCAGATCTTCAAATTCTCAGGCAAACTCCAAGAAATAGATGGTTTCAAGCAACCATATCCAAACAATTATTAGAAAGTGAGTGAGTGAGTGAGTAACTAACCCAGAATGAAGAGGAAGTGGATCGAGAGGGATAGAAAGCAGAGACATCTTGGCGATCTCGGAAACGGCGGCGTTTCGGACGGCGGGAACATCGCTGACGAGGTGCTCGTACGCCGCCTGAAAAGCCTCCAGCCAGAATCGAGGCAAGCGAGCGGTGGCGCTGTGGCTGTACACATCCCACATGTTCCTCACCAGTTTCTCTCTCTCCTCCACCTCCTGCAAAATTTTGAAATCTCAATCCAGTACTACACGAACACAAAATCATGAAATTGGAGACGAGAGAGTGAGATTGAGTGCAATACCAGGATGTCGAC